>JAVYIG010005984.1:0-126145 GCA_035222895.1 Strongylocentrotus droebachiensis | reverse complement strand
CATGAATTGGTGCTTCGTGGAATAATATCGCATGTAAACGTGAATGTGAAATGCAATCAACTTGCTCCCCCCCCCCCCCTCCCTCCGAGAATAACGGTTTGCGCATGCCAATGAAGATACAGGTCTGTCGCATGTGTCGTTATCTACCAGTCTTGTTCCTGCCAGTGCTCAGGTGGCCAATATCCGTTCACAAGCCTAATTAAAATGTTCAAACTATTACAGCCGTTATAGTGACTAGCATGCAATTAAGAACTGACATAACATTGCCAAATAATGGCGGAAATTGACATGACATTTTGTGGAATCACCTCGACCAATATCTAGGTGGTTTCGAATTTTTGAAATAATGACAAGTGGAGCAACTTAGATTCTCATGATTCTGGAAAGAAATAAAACTTGATGATCGTTTGGTATAATGATCATGGTATATTCTAATTCAACCATTGCTACTATATTGCCTGATAACAGTGTATAACAAAGATTTATCTCACAATAATGACAATCTCTGCGACAGAGGGCAACGACAGAGGGCCAAGAAAGGGTGGAGAGGAGTGAGTATGAGGGTGTATTCTGAGTGATGGTGTCCCCAAGTGTTTATGCAGTAAGGTCACACGGTTTCCAGGCAATTAACATGTATTGCTACGTTATCGCGAGATGGAACTGCTTGATAATACCAGGGAGGTAAGAGAACCTAATCCCAGCGAAAGAGCGATAAGGGCGGAGGGCCAAGAAGGTGGAGGGGAGGGGGGGGGGGGGGGGGGGGGGGTGAGAGTGAACTCTGATGGTGTCCTCAAGTGTTTACACAGTAAGGTCAAGCTACATTCCCAGTCAATTACCATGATGTGATTCTCATTGCTATGTTATCGTGACTTGATAACAGCGAGACCTCGTAGCCCGAGGCACAGTTCAGGGTTTACCACCCAGTCCACATTTGTTCTATCACTACAGACCCTATTCTGTGCCAAATATATATGAATTTGAAACTGACGTTGTGCTATTCTTGTCTAACTCCATTTATGTGCCCAGCATAACATTATCTATATTCTCATTTTCCTTGACCAACTTTGAGTCGAATTTGTGGAGCATTATTAAGAGTTAGTTTAAGAAGTGTAATTATTTGAGTCTGCAAATGTATAGACTAGCGCAGACTATGATCATTATTATGCACAAAGCAAGTACAGAACGGTAGCAGGTCTCAGCACATATATCTAGAATTGACTGTCGAGTATCATCCCATTCTGGAATGTGTTTTATTCAATAGATTCAAAATTAAGACGGTGTATTGATCTATGAGCCTGATTGGAGCCTAAAAATGAAGTTGTTAGTAAAAGAATTTTCTGACGATTGAAAGCTTCGTATCCGGTTTTCATTCATAACGGGATACATTGCGCCCCTCATAGTTTCCCACCATGCAAAAACAAGAGCCCCCTCTCTCCATCAATGCGCATTTATTTCTCCAGCAACTCGGGCTATACACCTGCGCATAAATCAATCGGCTCAAGGAAACAGGTCATTAGAAATATCAGATAGAAATTTCTACAATCCTGAGAAGACATTTATGAAGGGCTTTTGGGTTCGACATTGAACTTTCTTGAAGATTTACGAGTCTGCGGAGATTACTAACTGTAGCGTAAGCACATGGAACAAACTAATCATAGGTACTATAACAGCACGGTAGATTTCAAGGATATGCAGGTCTGAAAGTGTATCGGACTATTTATGACTTGAACAAAATCCATGCGTAAGAATAAGTAACATAAATACATGTAGTATCATTACGTAATAGACCATGAAAGAAGTTGTGAAATGTAGTTAGAAATATAATGTTCATCATTTAATTTCCTTGCCTCAATGTTCTAAAGTCAAAGTCTTCCAGGGCTAAATTTGTACTCTTTAATCCTCCGGACTGACCTTCAATACATCAGTCAGTGGCAAATTGACCATCCTTTACATATTCAATATCTCAGAGAGAAAAGGGCAAAACGTTGAGCACAGAGTCATCTATACACAGACTTTGGTCAACTTGTCTTCAGTTGGACCATTGCCCAACATAGCAACATTCGACATTATGTTTCGTGTCCAACTAGGAACGCGTTGGGTAGAGATGGCCTTCTCTCTCTGATGAGATTATAGGGCCCACTGTCTATTCCAATGCCACAGACCTACTCCATCAATGCAAAAGTAAAGGTATTTCTCCTCCACCCGAATCAATGAGATCAACGACCAAATGAGAAGTTTCATTTTCTTTAACCACCAGTGAAGTCCATCTTTAGTAAGATTAACGAAGTTTTTAATGGGATTTTCTATACATTCTGGAACTTTTTGTCATGCTTTATGAATAATATTGGTCAGGCCTATAGCGGTGGGGACACCCAATGGAGTTAATGGTTGACACAGCAGCGTCCATGCAGTGTGTGGCAAAATGCAACCCAGTTCACTCCCACACACCCGGGTGTTTCCCTATCTCATAAAACAACCATCACAGCATGAAAACCTGAAATAACTTGACCTCCATAAACCAGATGTGATATTATTGGTAGTAACGTCTCACATTAACGAATTACGCAGAAGAAGCAGAGGTTGGTATATTAAAGGGGAAATAGACAAATTGGCAGAAAGCCCAGTGAGACATGGAAAGAATTAAGAGACAAACATACTGTACATGTAACGGATAGAGAATCAATCGTTCCTGCATCTAACGGTTAATCCCTTGAGTTCCACCAAATTTTGAAGTAATGATTTTAATCGGAATTTCGACACGTCCACGTTGCCAATTTTTTATTGTTAAATTGGTATAAATTACATCCCATAGTGACACAACTTTGAAATTGGGAAACCCGTTTCTGCGTCTAGAAGAACACAGATATTTTAATCTGAGAGGCAAGCACATCCAAATTCTTGGGCTGGATTGCCGTCCGCCGGAACGTATGTTTTTGTTGTAATTTCGTGACATACTTGACTAACTATAGGTCAAGCAGCTAAATAATCCTTTCTTTCACGTGGAACAGAGCCCTATTCAGCCAAACGAGCCAGCCACAACAAGGCTAGCGCCTACAGACCTAGAAAGAAATACCTGAAGCAGCAGATAGCCTGATCTAATCATCGCCAGCTCCCTAGTGCGGTCATTGATCGGGTGTAAATTAAATTTGGGACATTCATGGTGCATCCATCAATTTAAAATGAAAGAATTTCCGGTTGTCAATGGATCTGTGTTGCAAAGAGTGCGTAATATAAGGGGTGTACAGGCCAGATGACTGTATAGAAGGGGAGGGGTAGGACCCACGGAATAACATTTAATGACAAGGCTTCAGTAAAAGACCCAATTCTGCTATTGACATGTTTAACATGTAAGTGGAGTGCGTTGAAATATCACATTTAACATCTCGATCAAGTTATTATATTGCACGTGGATGAACAAACAAAATGAAAAGAAGGAAATTCTATTGATGATCTGTGATGTAGATTACCAATCCAGATAAAATATGTAGGTAGAAAAAAAAAGATCGGCTTTCACGGCCAGAAGAAGGGAAAAGATGGAAAAGATGATGACCCTGTGCATTCAGCTCTGAATGTGTTATTTGTATTTTCTCACCTTGACATAAAGCCAAGTCCAAATTATACTATTTTATATCATACTGATAAAGAAATAAAGACGCACTTGCCAAGTTAAACAAAGTAAAGTGGGGATTCTTATCTTCATCATTCATTGGCCAAAATGGAAGAGAAGCGAAACCCGTGCGGTAGTCCAAGCCATGATTCAGCCCTTGAATCACCCGGGAAGTCTGGGCAGAAAGTCCTTGCCATACATGTGTTCCGCATGTGTACTCGCCTACCCGGTATTGTGGTTTTGTTCCCTTGTAACTCCTTACTATAATATTCAGACAGTTAATCATCTCGTGTATACATATTGCGTTTCAACTCATAGCCAGGGGCAAGATATCATGGGTAATAATACGTGTTGATATATATATCTACTCTCTTAAAAAAAAAGAGTGAATTTTCACTCTATTTTCACTTTCTTGGGAGTGACGTCCGTGATCACTTGTTTAGGAGTGAAAATCGATTGATTTTAGAGTGCTCTCTAAGAAAAAAGAGTGAATGTTCACTCTATTTTCACTCCATTTTCACTCTCCAGAGGAGTGACGTCCGTGATTTTGAAAATTCACTCTTTTTTTTTAAGAGAGTATTAGCCCGTTGTTAAACCAGGGAGACCAGGTTAAACGAAGGAGTATATATTTAGCCCCTCTATCATTTGGGAGGAAAATCGCAAAAACTATATCATCATGAGTAACAGATAGCTCAAAGGATCGATCCTTTTCACTGAACAGTCATTTTTTTGGTGACAATGAAAAGTTTGTGAAATATTATTTTAAAAACGTCCAATCGTCTTTCATGGGGTAAAAATCAAACCTTGAGGAGTTAGGTATTTTCTCAATAAAAAATAGCTTACTATTCTGTAATAATAATAATAATAGATGTAATGAAATATAATTACTGATAGGAACAAGAGTCCCTGCATAAACATTTACATCAAATAATTATTATCCTGTAGTATATTGCTAGAGACGATTTTGTACCTTTAGGAACCGAATCCCATGACAGTAGAATGTTCTTGATTCTACTTTACTAACAGTATCCCTGAATCTACCAATAAATTAAAAATAAAATTAATCAGTACGTGTTTTTTGCTCCAATCCTTTTGTGACGCGTGAAGTGTGTGTGGGTACGCGGTGTGCGTGAATATTTGTGTGCGCGTGTGTGTGCGTGCGTGTGTGAACAGTCGTGAAACTTGAAAGAGTTATATCCGCCTCGCTGCACGTGCTAGTAGAAGTGCCACTTGGTCACATGAATGATCCTCAGGACATAAACTTGATAATGTGGAGTGCCTGTTCCCGTTTAGGCGACACATAGTCATCCCAATAACCTTGCTCTTTAATAAAGAAACTATTAACCATCAACAGGTTGCGCAGTCATGGGGGCAATTTACCAAAGTACACATTCCCTTCTTTTGCACTCCCGCGGTCACTGCCCTAGTGACTACTTAACTCAGAACGTGAGAATAATATTTAATTTCCCCCGCCACCTCGTAAAAGGCCCACCACTATCCCCCGTTTTTCGTCTAAAGAATAAAGATCTTACGACATGACTTGTCATTAAAAGACAATGGATCATTAGAGATTTGCATGAACGGAGAGATAGATTTCTGAAACAATTTGAGGGAATTCATCAACTTGATGCCTCTTGCAACTCACCGCACGAATTTTTTATGGAATGCCACTTCTGACATTGCGGATTTTGGTCGGCTCCCGCGGGATTGTTTCTAGTCACGCATGGCTTTCGATAGTTTCCTCTTTTTAGAGAAACGAGTACTTGACTGACCCAATATATATATATTTTTTTAATCTCTCCCCTTCTCTCTATTTTTCTCTCCCTCTGTCGTCTCTAGTTTGGCCATCTTTCTTTTCTTCTTTTGCCTATGTATTCCTATTATGTTAGAAATTACTCCCATACTTTATTCATTTCATCCATCGACGCCTTTCCTTTCCAGTTTACTTCTTTAGATTTCTCTTCTATATGATCGCAAAACTTTTGAAAATCATCTCAAATGTAATTCCAATACTTTACTGTATATGCCATAAGAGGCATATAAATCATATTCAGATTATGTAACCTGTCATTGTAATCTTCGCACACAATTTTATCAAGGCGATGTGAGTGACATCACACTAAACGGGAATACAAAATGGGACATTTGTAGAATGGCTACATTCCCTAATCACCTAGTTTGCAAACACAAATCGTTGTCTGTCGTATTGCGTCAAAGAGTGTCTGAGCTACTAAGTTACGTTTACTTCCCAGACTGCTGTCGTCTGTAGCTATTCTGACCATGTTAGGTCCATGCTCTGACAACACAGCCAGAACTGTGTTGAAGTGTCAAATACGAGTCTGTGTCTGCAGACTACTAATTGCCTATATAGGCTTGATTAACGTTGGTAATGATGCAATCTGAATAACGCCTCGTGTGCACCTGCTTTAATGATGAGATGGTTATACTGCCAAACATCAGACGGAAAGAGATCAAGGAATAGCAGAAGTGTATTTAGAACGTGCTTTCTCGGTGTTTTAATGAGCCGTCCGACCATGAAACGTCTTCCAAGATTCTGGAGTATTCTGGGTTCGAGGAAAGGGCACATAATTATAGTTTATACACCATAGTATCAGCATGGGCCTACTTCGTAGTAGGTCCACGGTATCAGGCATGGTCCAAAATATTTTATTCTCAAAATGTTTCACATCCATAGTCCACAAGCCTTCATTGTAAATTAATTAATGACAAGGTAACCGTGGTAACACAATAGTTAGTTTTCCCGCCTTTCTTAAGATTTAACGATGGAATTTAACGATGGAATCCATTCAAACATTATGAATATGAGGGAATTTATTTTACCAAATTCTCTTTGAAATCTTCCGACTAAATAACGCTGTTTTCATGTACATTGGCGGAATAATTATGCAAACTACCAGCTGCCTGATTTTTTTTAATAAAGGGCGTTCTGATGTGATTAATTATGTCACCATATTGTCGAAGTACAATTAATACCAAAAAGTTTTTCAAATCCTACCATTTAACAGTTTAATGAAAAATTATAGAAATAGAACATTTATTAGGAATAGAAAAGAGTAGTAAGTTCAGAACAGGGGGTGTACCCGTACATAATTAGGTTTCTTGTTTTCTATTTTTGTTGTAAACTGTAATACTGAGACGCAACAGCTTTGTGTCGAAGTAGTCATCCAGCGGTCACAAGTCGAAGTGAATTAGTCAATAGGAAGCAGATCTAGGTTAATGAAGGTTTGGTTTTGTCTTCACCAACTCTCAAAGGGATGCCGCCTTTTCTCTTCACATCTGATCCCATTCTCTATCTGACGTCTCCCTCAATATGTCTTGATCAATGTACATGTACTTATCGTATGATTGTTATAAAATTGAGAAGAAAAAAAAACCCAAAATAAAACATAAAGGGCATGTATAGTGTTATTCAGCTCTGGTGTTGATATAATTTATGTAGCTTACACTACTCTTAAGATCTCACGCCGAAATCATACATATAAGTAGCAGACAACCGACAGTTCTAATAGGTTGTAAAATCGTTTGGCTGCGAGCTAAATTATGCTTTTTCCATTCCACCAAATTAATTTGCATTTATATTCATTATTTTTTATTTTTTATTTAAACAAAAATATTATTATATTTTTCTCCTTTTTTTTGGGGGGGGGGCGGGGGGCGGGGGGCTCCTGTCAAATAAATGCTCCAATTGGGAAGAAAAAGAGACAAAGAGTGGAGAGACGTAGATATTCAACATTCACAAAACATTTCAAGCATCGACTGAACGTAGCGAAACATTACCATCACGCAGACCATGGAGATCTATCTCCATGCACAGACTGAGAAGAAAATTACACCTACAGAGGTGATTTGCACATTATCAAACAAGGCTTTACATACAATAAGTTTAGTTTCCACCACTATGTTCATAATTCATGTAAGTTGTGTGTTTCTGTCATTTATAATATTCACCATTTTCGTAGAAAAACTGCGACCATCTATTCTATTTCCAACATAATTAATTTCTTCTTTCCGGCTAAAACCAGCCAGAAATAGCTATATACGCTATGGGGACGGGGTGCCTGTGGTTCATTCAAATTCAATCAAAATAATAATGTATGTATAGTTGGTCCCATCTCATATCATACCTGTAGGTGTGAAGCAAGAACATTGTAACATTTTTCTTGGTTTTTTGTTATCATTTACGAAGAAACAATATCCCACTTTCTGGTCAACTCTGCTGGAGTTTGGGGCAAAAATGCTCTCACGAAATGTGAAAATTGAGCTCAGTGCGACCCGCTGAGAAACAATTCAATTTGGCTAGGTTTGGAATCAAATGTTCACAGGGCCGCTAATTTTAGCTAAACATCATGCTGGGCAGTGTTGAGTAAGCGTGTTGCGATCACAACGCAAAGAAGAAGGGGTGAAGGAGATTCAGCATGATCATGATCACAAAAATCATGGTTTCTACGAATTGACGAAGGTGATTCATACATAGTCTGAGTAATGGGAGATAAATGTCAGAGTTATGAACGAAGAATTTTTTGAAGCGACGTCTTTGTTTTGTACAACATACATCCACAAAACTATAAAGGCACGATTTACATTAAATAAGATAAGTTCCTAAATCTGGTATTTTTTCCCTCCAATTTACAAAATTAAAAGGAGATGTACATAAACTAAGTAGCGAACGTTATAACAAATTTCGACCAACGATACTTTTAATTAATTTTATCGATATCAAAAAAATATATGACGTTCCTATCTCCTTGCATTATAAGCCTAAATATTCCCTTCTGGAGTGAGGCTAAAATAAATACCCGAATAAGATTTAAGTATGATGACAGCTCTGAAAGAAAATAACTTTTGGAGCAATTATTGACAGGCACATGTCAACAAAATTCTAGAGAAGACGATGGAAGGAAAAGGAATTGAAGAATAATAAATTAGTATAAATTAAGCGACGAATGAAAAGCAGATAAGAGCAAATCAATTGGCAAAAGGGAAATAATCTAGAATCGATGGAGATAGCTGTCTGATTTGTATTTGGGGATGAGAAACGGATATAATTTGCGATCTTGCTGACATGTTTATGACTAGACTTCAAATAAACGAAATTTCTCGTGCCTCTACAACGGATGTCTTCAGTATGTTTTATAGTCTTTGACAAACAGCCTTTCGATGATATCTTGAAAATTGAGAATCGCAAAATTAAAATAATTTAAACAATTTTAGGAAGGATGGTAACTAAAACTAAAACTAATTTGTTTATAATTATCTTTACCATCCTGACTTTTTTCCAGCGGGAGGCCATACCGCGCAAACGGGCTATTACACGCGTCAAATGAGTTGGGGGTAAACATTCATGTTCATATAAGTTTACAATTTAGTATCATTGTAAACAATAAAAAGCCCACTGCATTTGAAGCTAAAAATATGGCAAGGAAGACTAAATTTGGACAAATCATTTTTCCCTCTCTATGCGAGTTCTTTTCCTTATAAGCAAGAGTTTTGTGGAAATGGCTCAGCTATTATGGCTTAATCCTCATTACCAAGTCCGTCGGAGAGGACTTGAAGCCGTCGGTCCTCTGAATGCTTTCTTACAAGCATACATGCACATGCTTTCTTAGCAGTCAGGTAAAACCAACCAACCTACCATTGTTGGGAAGGGAGCGGAATATATACCTTATACATTATGGAGCTCATGCCATAACTCCCTCTTTGATATGTCGTAATGGAACCGATGTGAAAAGTGATTTGATTTTTCGAACAATCGCCGTTTCAAGCGAAAATCGGGCATAAAATCACAGACTACACATCTGACATAATGAATAATATGTTGACCTGAACTTGAATCTTGGACATGTCCTATGGTTTTTCCGGTCAAGCTTGTGGATCGAGTGGTAGACTTTATGAAAATATGAGTGAAGGATCATCAAGATTTAAGAGAACGCATTAGATTCCACAAGAAGCTATACTAGTATTCACATATTTGCCGATCATTACCCAGGGGAGGAAGAAACGGGAGTGAGAGAGAGAGAGAGAGAGAGAGAGAGAGAGTGAGAAGAGGGGAGGAGAACTGTAATGATTGCAGTATTAATGTGAACAGTGAATACAATATGGTCATGCCGGTAGGGACATACAACTGGAGATGGTGCACAACAATACGCGCCGGATGGAAGGTTTGTGACCATACGCAAGTCATTGTACATGTAGATTATCAAACTGCCCATCTTTAAGCAGGAGTACATTCACAATCTCTCAGGGTCCCTGTTTAGTTCAGATAAATATGGGAGGGGGGGGTCGCTTTAGAAAGGGTTCGGCATGGTTAGGGGTCAGGGGCGGATCTAGCTTTTTGCTAAGGGGGGGGTTTGACCAAAATAATGACGATGCGGAGCATCGTCCACGAGCCGCGAAGCGGCGAGCCGATTTTTTTTTGGGTGTTTATTTGAACCCCGTAAGTGATGTTTTCCTGGCATCTATTAACACAATTTTTTTCTTTCTTTTTTTCTTTTTTTTCCTTTTTTTTTTTTTTTTTTTTTTTTTGGGCCGCCCAAGGGGGGGGTTTAAACCCCCTAAACCCCCCCCGTAGATCCGCGCCTGGGGGTTAGGGTAATATTAGACGGAACACCCCTTAACTATCGACAAGTTCTTCATTGCCGTCATCAAATTTAGATAACAATATTATACATTGTCTACAACTTTATCCATTTGACATGTTTAATGACTTTTCTATTTCTTGGTTGAAAACTTGGTTGTCTCACTTGCCGGTAAGTTTGCCCCCTCCTTTGATAAATACTGATAATATTTTGAGATCATGTGCACGTAATGTTTGTAACAATACCTGAGGATTATTAATTGTGACGTTTCAGGGGAAGTGTGTTGGTTGCACGAGCTTCCTTTATTTCATTTACAGTATTTATCAACGTGACAATCAGTCTATCTCGGAAAAAACATCTCCCAGCTGAAATCAACACGTGATGCATGTAAGCATGATAATATTATAGATATGGATTGCAGGGTAGCAAAAACTACAATTCATTACCTGCATGTACAGCCTATACCTTGAGAACATTTTGATATCCTTATACCATTGCAGGTAGATTATGCAGAAATTGTTATCTACTTCTATGCAAGATCATCATGTACAATTTAAGTTACTGTTATTTGAACATTTGCTATGAAAAAGATCGTTTGAGAAAGAATATATATAGTTCACGGAGAGGGATATTCTTTTAGATTTTGAATTAGTATACCATACGGCAGCACATACAATCAAGTAAATAGGAATAACACTCGTGTACAAGAAAAGGTTGATAATTTGTTTCCTTATGAGTAAATTTTCATCATGCAAGACATACATGTACATGTATCAAATTTTGTTGGCATAGTTTTGGGCTTTTAAATAATTTAGACAAAAAACAGGTAAAGAAATCACGGCAGCGCGAGCACGGGCTGTGATACAAATTTACCCCCCCCCCCCCTGGGGCCCGGCTCCCCTCCCTCCGGCTTGCACGAATGGCGTGAAAGGAAAGAATCGAGCTCTCGGACAGAAAAGAAAAGAAATGGTCTGAGTATTGAAGAATAGCCTATCCATCGTCAAGCATTGATATAAAGATAAACGACACTATTATATGGATTCGATAATGATGGCGAATGAATCTGACTTGAATTACAACATCAACAAACAGAGATTGACCCGCTAGAAAGCCAAAGGCGTCCGGGTCACAATAACAGCTCAGTTTTGGATATTCGCAATGTAGCATGCACCATGAGCTTGACCGAGTCAGCGGAGATGGGGAAACACTAACAGGAACAATCGTCCGGCGTCTGAACGAATGTTCTTCTGAAGGTTCATAATCTATCATGTCTTTATACCTGTTCCCCCAAACTTTGATAATGACTGCTCTATCCAAACTTTAAGAGGTAAAGCCCCTTTAATCATGTTAATTGGATGTGAATTTCGATGTTCAACCTCTTTATCGTTGAGTCGTTGAATAGTCCATGTAGATGTGCGTATATGTATGTGAGGTTTTGTTAAAGCCTATGCGATTGCCTTCACTATCGGCATGCGTGCACGTGAATGATGCAAATTATAGCATGAATACTCCTCGGCGAGTGGAGATGGTGCACACTTGTTTCCTGGCTTGAAATCACGTGACTATGAGTTTGTTAAACCCACTAAAATTATTCACGTACTGCACCATGCAAATATATTACAGGGCTTAAACGAACAGACCGTTGTCTGTCGGAAGGGCGCCAACGTCGTCAGTCCCTTCATATTGAAATACAGTCATGTTCATGTATAGGACGTTATTCCTCATCGGACATTTATTTCTCTTACACTTGGCCACCTACATGTACACATCATGCTAAAGATGAAGAAGCTGAATGCGGAATTGAAAGTAATAACTGTCACACCCATCTTCTTCAGTCCTACCTCTCGGAAACACCTTTCACAATTTATTGTCGATACATTTTGAAGTCGAGAGAAAATCTAGTGTTGACAGAATCGAGCTGGATGAAGCGTTGACTTCTAAATTTTCTTGAAACGTTTCATACCAAAGATAACAAGTACGTGAAATAAAAGAAACATTATATGAAGACAAAGAAGAACAAAACACAATCTAATGTTCAAGTCAATCCTTCTCCTCTCCTCGATCCTTCCTCTAATTATTGTTATTTTGTGTATAAAATTATTTGATTATTTTTCGTTTGTACATGTATATCTGTTAAGAGGTCATTTCTAAAAGGCCTTTTTGTGATTGTTATGATCCCGTCCCTCTCATTTACAAAAAAATAATTGTCATTGATTTTTACAGTGGAAAATGAATAATTTGATCGTGAAACGGTAGGGATACCTAGAAAATGGAAATGAAAGTAGATGTAACTTTTATGTTTCACTTGAAAAAGTGAAAGAAGCATAGGACCTGAAATCACATTATTAAAACCATTCTCTTAATTTTCAGCACATTCGCTTTATTTACTATGACATGGCAAACAAAACAGGAAGCAAACAGCGACCACATTATCACGGCTATAATTAGAAGACGGTTTCGACCCAATTATATTTTCCAGGCATGCAGAACTGGGCGCTACCCATTTCCCTAAATTTGTTTACCCCTTATTGAAATCGTCTAATCGGTTCAGATGATTCATGGATATGTACATGTACAGTAATGTGTCGTATCTTCCCGTTAAAGGTTCAAATCAAGTTAGTCACTTGTGTACAAAAGTTTAGAGAAACTTATAATCTTTAAATGTGTTGTTAAAAGACCAGTGATTGTCATCTGGTAATAGTCCACATGCCCCCACCGGCTTATCGAACATTAAAATGTATTCCATATAGGAATGATAGAAACAGTTGATGACCCCCCCCCCCCCCCAATCAAAAAGAAAGAAATAATAATAATAATAATAATACTAATGAAGAAAAAAAAGATCTGACATTTTGATGGCAATCAGAGTGAGAGCAAGCAAGTATGTACATGTATATACTCTCTAGCCAATCACGATCAATTGGATCGGTTTCATATAGTACATGGTTTAAAATCTGTTTTCCGATTGGCTTCTCTCGTGAAATCCCTAGCCAATCATGAACAAGTGGGTAGATTTATGTAGTTCTCGGTTTAAATGGTAGATTATGGGTGGCTAAATTTGAAAAAGCTTTGCAAAATACCCCCAATGAACTCTGTCAAAATAATATGTCCAATGTAATTTAAACTTTCAGAAATAGCTTCCATGCCTCTGGTAGCATAATAATAGTTCCCATTCTAGATCCAAAGATAAAGGAACCTCTTGGTTGAACCCTTCCAACTTAGAGACAACTTTCATTTTAATTCGACAGGAGACAGGGAAGGGCGTTCGGTCAGTATGACGGAAAGGTTGGTTCCTTTGGTCTTAATCAACGCCAGACACCACTAATTAAAATACAAAGTATGGCGTTTATAAACTAACCCTTTTCTTTTTCTTACTAGCCTTTCTTCCTATGCTACTTGGAATGACCTCGGGTATCATGACTCTGCTTATTTCAGAGTTGAAATATTTTGGTTGTTTTATTAATGAAATGACAAAATAAGATAAGCATATCATCAGCTCCAAGGTCTGAGGGCTGTTAATGGTTATTACGAGGAAATAAGGTAAATAGTTGTTCATGTTATAACTATTATAGCAAGGCTGCACATGCATGGGTATTGTCTGGGATATTGTGAAATTATTAGCACAATGTGTTTTCATGTACATCTGTATTTAGTTCACAATATCTATATGCACAAACATGAACACTATATTGGAAGAATTGAGAAGAGTCAGTTACAAATCCAAAACTTAATTGCAACAAAATTCATTATACAAACTCTTCACAAAAGAACTGTAACAGATATACATCGAAGGTAAAAGACACGTCAATATGAGAACTCGGTCCAAAGTTATTTGTACGGACATTATATGATATAGACGTCTTCAGTTCCGTTACCATTCTTCTTTCGTCATTACGTCTTGATATTTTGCTCGGTTTGATATTTATATATGTATTCATTTAATTCCTTAATGGTCGGAGACTACATCCCCTACGATGATGAAGTTCGTTGGCTTTGTTGATGCATGGCAAGCCATATGTGTTTCCATGACAGGCTACATGCATGGAGCACCCCGTAATAGAACAACGTGCCTCGCACCACGACATTTGGCGAACAGAAGTAGAGAGAGTTTGACAGAGTTATTAGAAAACCATAAACAAATCAGGACTACCCTTTTAAACTGGAGCAATAAAATAAGCTAACCTTAACTTCCGGAAGGTCGAAGAGAGAGAGAGGGGTCGACCAATGTCAAGTTGGTCTTTTTCTTCTTCAAGGGATCGGTATCGGTATGCGAGCTATCTTTGGAATTGGTGTGGCATTGAGCGGGAATGGAATTGGGTCTAATTATTGGGTTAGTCATTTGTAGACAAAAGAAATGATACATAGCGAAGCATGCAGTGATTGGCTAGAGTACACGAATGCATAACCAGATAAAGGATAGATGGTCATTGCTCTTATTTAATGGGTATATATCAGGGAGATGGACTGCATGCATGTTAGACGACAAGAACAACTAAATATGGGGACATTTGAAATAGTGCGATAGAATTCCGTGATGAATATTGAACAAAAAGGTTCTTTGAAAATATTCATAAAAAACCCTATAATACGTCCAAAATAGACGCAAGTCAGTAAAGTATCCATATTTGGCAATATAAAGTTAAAACAAGAATAGTTTAATGAAGTATCACTGTACGCTGGAAATATACAAATTAAAACAAAGCAATAAAAAAACAAGGTCGATTGTCGGAAACAATCGATGTAACCTCCAGCTCCATTCAGTTTTTGCTACCACAGCAAAACCTTCACAAATCAAAACGGTTTACATCATAACAAATAGAATTTATGTACATTATACACAACGTTCTCCCATCATATATTTATTTCCTTTCCTGAATGATGTAACCAAATCACGATTCGTACTATTCAACAAGCTACAATTTACAAGAGAAAATACTAATAAACAAACAAACAAATCGAAACTAAGAGAAACAAAAATTGATTGGACATATTCAACTTCTATAGAGTGGTGAAGTGTGACGTCATCAAAAATCTATTTTTAGAATTTCTCAATTTTGTCTTCATATTCCGAAAGAACATAAAAAATAATGTCCAAATGTCGGAAACCAATTGAATATGTTAAGTATTGGCTGAGATATGACCATCTGAATGAATATATGTCCTATGGGAACTCAGTGTTATATGCTCTGGCTCCTAATCATTAGGAGCCAGAGCATATAACACTGAGTTCCTATGGGGAGTATATTTATTCAGATGGTCATATCTCAGCCAATACTTAACATATTCAATTGGTTTTCGACATTTGGACATTATTTTTGATGTTCTTTCGGAATATGAAGACAAAATTGAGAAATTCTAAAAATAGATTTTTATGACGTCACAGCTTCGGTACTCTATTAGGAATAATATGCATAATAATGATGCCGTTATAATGGTATGTGGAGTAGACTTACAGTATTGATAATAGTTTATTGTACAATAATTGTGATACTAACTCAAGCTTTCTCATATGAATCTGGCATATGAACATGTACGAATATATCATATTTGAATATTGTGAAGATGTTTGCAAACGGAAATAATAAAATAATCTGTATAAGATAAACAGCAAATCCACTAAGTTAAAAATGAAATCGGTACCATGTAAGTGCAATGCGTAATTTATCCAGTCATTGGAAGTTGCAAATAGTTGCTTTGATAAGGATCATTCTCAATGTGCCTTTTGTTTTACGGATATACAATCAGAAGACAGAATAACAACTAATATAATACAATTCTCTTTTACTGATGACGATGATGATGGTGATTCGCATCATTTAATAATGCCGACATATTTTGTCAGACATTCAAAGTCGCGATTAACAGAGTATGAAATAAACAATTAACTTGAAACTCTCTAATTGTTTGAAAGCAGTATAGAATACTCTTTTAACGTTTTTTTTAACTTGGTTCGTCGCTTAGTCAATTATAATTATCCAAGGATAGCAGGCCTCTTCATATATCAATCTGCACGGAAGTATTGCGATCGAGATATCTCTCATTAATTATCAGGTGGGTTTAACTCATTAGGGGACACTCCATTAAACTGGGTGGAGCGGTAAAACAATTATAGTTGATTTTACAAGAATGGATTATCATACAATCAGATTGAATATGTTTATGTAATGACCTAAAAAAATATCATTCAGTCATTTTTAAGAGAAGATCCAATTCTTGAAACGTGCATTCTCAACTTTGCACATATACATGACATGTACACTCTATCATGCCTTGAGTCTACTAATATTATTGAATCAAATTTAAAAAATACCATTCTGTAGTAGTTATGGGAGCTACATATTAGCCATGTTCACGATGTAATAACTATAATTTGTGGACCTTAGGGCAGATATGCCTTGTGCTAAACAGGTTATCTAATAAAGTATACTACTACTACTACGACTACTACTGCTACGTCTACTACTTCTACTACTACTATACAGTGTGACTACTAATATTAATCCTATTACTACTACTACTACTAATACTAATATTACTTCTACTACTACAACTACTACTATTACTACTAACGACAGCAATCATGATTGGGAAAAATGGAAATAATCAAAAGAAAATGAATGTCAGACTGTAGCTTTAATTTTTGTCTTTCTTCAAAAGCAAGTTTACAACATAAACATGTACACCACGTGGGGTCTCAACAATTCTTTCACATTAACAACTACATGTAGTTCGTAACCAAATCCCGAAATAAGCAACCTTTCTTTCTGACATGAAAAAGGCGGGAAAAACATTGCAACTTCACAATCAATAGTCTGCAGGATATTGAGTATCAAAAGGCGACAGGGCCATAAAATGCCAGTTTCCTATCCTCTCCGAAACAAATAAGAGAGTGACGGTAAGAAAAGGAGAGTCGGAGAAAAAAACCGCATAAACACCCATCCTTTTCCATCAACTTTACTTCATGTTGACACGATGTTATGCGCTGGAGTTGTCATATGTGCGTCGGATTGACACAAGTACACCAGTCGTTTGCTGCCACGGATTATCTCTTTAGCCGCACACGAAAGCCCCCCAAACATCGAGAATATCCTTTATAAAAAAAGGAAAAACTACAACTGCATCCAGGTAAATACAGCGTAACTATACGCATAGACTTGTTTATTTCACATCTTTCTCTGTTCATGTTGAAATGAAACTGTGATAAAAAATAAATAATCACCTCATTTTGGAATTTGCCCTCTATATGTCATGTCTACAGTGTCTTCTCGACAACCCTTTTTTTTTGGGGGGGGGGGGGGGGGTCAATATAAGCCTGTAGCTTTAAGTAGTTGTATGTGTAATAAAAAAAATGGTATTTTATGTTTTCGTTTATTGCATTTTCACTTCCATCATCGGTTCCGACTGCTAACTAATTAAGCTGATAAGTTTAATTGTTCGTTATACAAGCATTCTGGCATATTGCACTTACAGGGTATTATAGGGTTACTTTGTCCGATTTTTCCAAAATGTTACCAGTTTTTTTATAACTTTTCTTTTCTCAATTACAAAACAATATTCTCGGGGCAACTACCTTTTGAGGGGTTGATATCCCCCTCCTGTCAAGACATATCATGTTATAATAATTAAGAGCCCCCCCCCCCCCCCCCCTCCACATCAAGGTCTGTATCAGTAAAGGACCGTGGAAGGGGGGGGGGAGGGGTAGTCACTATTATACGATACAATAGTTGGTAGTATCATTCCCGCGTATCAGACATCTGAGGCTATCAGTCATCCAGACGATAGCTTAAAGAGAACACTGGTTGCCATGGTTACCTTAATAGTTGATCGATGACATCACTTCTCCAATGTTACACTCGTTCCAGTCACAATAGAACCTTTGTGACGGTGCACGGAGCATTGTGCCAGGGAATATTTTTGAGCTTAAAGGTAAAGACCAGTATTGGAAACGCCCCAATTTCAAAAAATGAAATGGAAGCTCTCATTACCAATCATGTGAAAGAATATGTTTTGACTAATACATGATGATAACAAATTTGCCGGGAAACCGCCTACTAATTCATATATTTGGTAAATTTGTTTCTCTCATGGTCCCTGTGAGAGATATAGGGTAGTCCCATATACATCTTTCTGTGTATAGTGCTTGTAACTTTACGAAGAATGGGCCAAATTTCTTATCATTTTGATGATTCCAGAACCTTGCAGATGCTAGATGCTAGATGATCAACCTTTTCTGATCGATTCCACAACGTTTCTTTCACAATGCAATCGCATGACCATTACTGGTCTTTACCTTTAAACGCCTCTAATACATGCATGCAAGGACCATATACATGTATACCTTAACCTCCAACAAATTCAATCCATGCATTGTATACAGGTTTTCTTTTCTTCATTCCTGTAAAGATTTGTCAGTGTTATACATCAATCCCAGTAAGATTTAACAATAACACTTTTCTACCCCGAAGGGATCTAAAGTTGTGGGATTTGGTTAGGCGCAAATATGTCCAGACTTTAGAAAAATTTGGTGTACCTCGAAATGAGAAACACCTGAACGCGGTGTAGACATATCATTCATTTTCATTTTTTTTTTAATGAGGCAGATAAAAAAAAAAAACCGTTTCACTGAGTGAATTACTCATATGGAATGAACTATTAAGTGGACTAATTTTTGCCTTATTGTCTCTTTGTTAGTTATTCAAGTATCATTAACTAAATACCTTAAATTACACAACACTTGAAAAAAACGTCCAAATTGTGTATAGCCTCTATACTTAAAAGTGCTCTTGATTTTATACTGGAAACACATCCATCTACTTTTAATAAAGTATCAGCTACATCAATAGTTTGAATTAAATTGACTGAGATCTCAGTAACTGAGTTTCTTGAAGTCAGTGTACAGTACTCACCGTTCACGTTTAAAATGCTTTTCCTCCTTCCAAATTAGCTTATTATAATTTATCAATTACAATTGGAAGACCATGCCAATATTGTTTTTGCAAAGTACATTGTGACTGAAAAATGGTAATAATTTCTCTATTTTAAACCCTAACATTAACCAAAAGATTATGATTAACATATTCTTTATAACGGATCATCAATATTATTAAGGTTGAAATCCACCTAAAGAAGATGCTTGTTTACTCGCGAATACACTTCTAAAGTCCTATAAAACTCGACTTCGTATAGAAGGAAAGAAGTTTGTATGTGTAAAGTGCATTATAAACGTTTGGATTTACGAAAATCTTGATCTATTTTTAAAATACATCTTAAAATATGTATACTACATAAACTTCATCAACAACACATCGGTTTAGATTCTTAATCAAGAATAAGCTTTGAGGTCGGTCGATATTGATATAGATCTACTACACGATGTCTATTGTCATGCTTGTTGGGTTTCAAGTCAATAACCTGAAGATGTTTGAAATGTGTGATAGAACGATGAGAAATATATAATAGGTTTGAGTAAATTGAATTCTTTCATTTATAAATCCAATCATCCATGCTAACTGTTGCCAACTGCACAATGAATGAGATTGATCATCCTATCATACTATCTTACCAATCTATCTCTCTCTTTCACTCTTTCTACTTGTTTATCTTTATCTGATCTCGACCACCCCTCCTCTCTTTATAGGACTGTAGGATATGATTATAGTCAAGGTTTAAGTAAATTTTACATTGGAAAATATAACCCTGCTCATCATTTGTCCTCATCATTTGTCTGCACATAGACAAGTTCTTTGAAGTTCACCAAGTAAATTGTATTATTGAGTACCACAAACAGAATTCGGAAGTTGATAAAGATGGCGATCAGGGGCAAGACTGATATAGATTACCTGTGCTGTGTCTGTCGAGTACACAGTGCTCGGTTATAGAACTAAATAACATTACTAATGAACAGTATAGGGCCCTGCATCGTACACATCCAGATCCAGAACCAGAACATGATAATATAGTGCCGATAACGATATTATCTCTTTTAATGAAAATAATTTTCAAATTGATAGTAGGAATGACAAAACATGTAACAACAACGACAATAATGACTGAGATATTGAATTAATAACAGCAATAATCATAATATTGATGGTATCACAAGGATTTTTACATTTTGAAGTCACCATTTCATGCACAGTCCTAATTTCATTGAAAGTAACTTACGTCTACAAAGAAATGTTGTTTTAAAGAGATAAATGTCAGCACTATTAATGTGTGTATAAGGAAAAAAGGTCTATTCTTGTCACTTCATGTATGTTGTTGAACTGGTTGTAATATAATGTCAAGTCTTTCTTTTCCTATAACTTTCAACATAATTACTTATTCTATGTAAGAAACGTTTTGGGAAGTTTTGAAACTTCTTGGATCCACATAAATCCACCCTTTTAACTCATTGCTTAAAGTGACAAGAGTTTCCATCTAATTCCCATGGAAAAAATATAATAAGCTGGATAAAAGTCGTGTTTCCTTGGAAGACTCCGGCAAATGTTGACCCCAATGTGTCAAACAGTCATTTTTTGTTTGTGAATCGAGAGGTTTCCACACGTAAACAACTCAACCCAACGACAGGTGGTAAACAAATACGACTGACTTTGACACGAGTCCTTGTCCATGCATGGGAAGCAAAAACGATATGCTGACAAAATGTCTGCTGAAATAACTTGTCTTTTTTTGTTTTTCCCGGAGACAAGGAATATTTATAACGAACTGGTTTATATACTACTGCGAACTGAACAGAATATTAGAATTACCTTTCGGCGCAATTAGTTCGGCACTTTTCGAGTATAATTGTAATGATCAAATAAAATTGACAGACCTCTACACAGATGTAATCGAAAACTTGGAAATATTTATTTCAACAATTGATTTCAAGGTATTGTTCCTTCAACTTTTAATTTTATCATCGCAATATTTTCAATACCCCCAAATTTTACATTGGCAAGTTCTTTAAGAGGCATTCGAAGATAATAAAAAACACCTTTTTTCGTCATCCAAATTGTCAAATTAAAATAAATAGAAACATTAAGCTTGTCCCTCGTACAAATTAGGTTTTTGTTTCAGCATATACTGTACTCAATGTGAAGCAATTTCTTTCTTACTTTTTTGGCTTCACTTCAACTAAACTTTTTGGGAAGTTTGATTTGTTCTGCTAAGATAATGTAAATGATGAATAATACAATTTTAAGAAAGTGCCCATCTCTCGATAGAATGAAGATAGTTTCAATTTTCTACCCACATGTCTTTTGAAATTTAGCTAATATTCATGTATTTTTCGACTGAATCTGAATCTGTTAAAAATTAATATATCACATAAGGAACAATGATATTCTAGAGCTTCAGCTATTCATTTTGTATGTTTTTTTGTTAAACATAACATTATTAGAATTCCTTAAACAAATCTATATGTATTTCAATTATTACAATAGCATTGGCGTCGTCATTATGCAATGCAATTATGTATACCTGTAAATAGTTTTGAAGAGTGTTGAATGGTGAAGAAGTGGTATAACATTAACTTGTAAGATCATTCGTTTTAATTATTCACAACTCGATGTAAGATACCAAATGCAGTTTTTCCTAATTATTGTGTCCTTGTAATATACTTCAAGTCAAAATACAAAGTTTAAATAACTTAAAAGGTTTTAAATTGCATTGGCATCATTTCGTTCAGATGTTTACTTTGTCGCATTAACCATGCCTTTCATTAAACTAGTCAATGGTTTACTTACTTACTAAGTTAAGGTTATTTAAGTTTGACTTCTGGACGAAGATGGTAATGTTGCACTCAGGTTAGTATAGATGGGGTCTATGGTTTATGATTAGTTACAGAAGTTGTATAAAGAAGGTTCACTTACCAGGTAAACTCATAATGGTATCGGCTTGACTGACGGCTTGTACTTCATTCCTTGTATAGTTAAACACTGTGCCAGACATAACACTCCCGATCCCCGACGAATCGGGCGAGTTGTATATGGCATTGGACGCCAAACCTCCGGGCTGGGCCTCGGTTTCACTAGGGTGTCCAGACTGCTCGTCGATATTCAAAGTACGATATAACTCCATCATAAACTGAGGCGCAGAATGATTCTGGCCTCCCCGAAGGGACGGGGGCCTAGGCCGGTGTTGAAGGCCTAGAATGTTCAGGATTTCTTGCTGGATTTCGTTTCTTTCCCACGTACTCATATGGGGTGAAGGGTTGTAATTTGCCGCCCGTCGCTCCCGGGCTAAGCTGAGTTGGTCCTCGTCTCCAGAGTAGAAAACGTCCCAACTTAGTCCTGGTCCAAAAAAGAGACTCAGGACCAATATATACTTCGCCATCGTGTTTAAATCCAAGTAAGTTTTCCTGGAGTAATCCATAGTTATCACTGAAGGAAAAATATGCATATTCCTGATATTGGTGAAGATAAACGCGGGAGCACGAACATGCGCGACCTTTCCAGCTTGCGTTTCGGACGAACTATTTCACGAACTTGGCTTTCTGCGTTCGCAGGCGACACCGTCCGATAATAGGCCAGTGGATTAGTTGTGTTATCGAGTTTGACTCGCGCGAAAATCGTTGAGGCTAAACTCCTCTTAAAACCTCACCTATCCTTTTCACGCAACCAGGAACATTTCAAAGGATTCTCCCCTATTCGTAAGGCACTTGTCACTCTTCTTTTATCTCCTCCTTTCTGCTTGATTACACTAGCTTGTTTTCTTCCCAACTTTTAAAGACAAAATTGCTCTGAAGCACTCGGGAGTGACAAAAAGCGAAAGCCACACTCGCTTCACTCAACTATTCCTTTCTACGAAGTGTCGCTCCGTCCACCGGCGCAACGCACTAACCCCTATTCAACCCTCTAAACCTCTCGCTCTTTTATTTTTTCCTCTCCTGTATCATGTAGAAAGAAAGCTCCGATTTGAATAGAAATGACCTGAAAAGGCTTGCGGATCAAGTCGGGTTTGGTAGTTTATATAACAACTTCTTACGAAGCCATAGCAATGCGAATTCCCGTGTCGCCTTTTCACAGCACTGGTAATACCTCTCTTTATAATACCCTTTCCTTATAATACCCTACATGGGTTTCTGACTTCTGCGTAAAGTCCGCCCGAAGAGGAGAATAAGGTGGGGGGGGGGGGGGGGGGGTATGACTCGGATACTTACTTTTTTAATGTTAATACCCAGAACTGGATAGGCATCTGAGGCATATATCCTTGTTTTTGTTTTTTCCCTCTTTCGTTTTATACTTTCTTGTCTAGTTTCCGTTGACCGTAACTCCTTACATTTTTCGTCTGAAAATATCAAACGATTATTATAAAATACTGGTAATGCCGATATAGCGTGAAATGACGCTACGAGTAATTCCGGAAGCTGTGCTATGCTACCTTCAAAGCAGTATTGCCACATTCATATTAGTCTGGTTTACAGACTTGGTAAATGCTCAAAGCTTGTAATTGATAAGTTAAGGTTGGCTTTATGGCTTACCATAACTATTTTAGGGTCATCTCTTTTCTTACTCTCTCGGCTTACCTAAAATAAACCTTGAAGCATTATTTTAACAATCTTCAATGCAACCAAGACTCGATTACAATTTGCATATCATCAGCAATAATTTTCAGTTATTGTAGCAGTATTGTTCGTTTTGTTGAAATCTTTTCCAGATACATTACTTTTACAAAAGGCTTTTATACTTTTACATAATAATTTATTTTATTAAAATTACCTGATCAAACAACCTACACACATGGAATACTTAGTACACCTAACTGAGGCAGAGTGCATCCGTTATAGAGGATGATTATTTTGAAGTAGTTAATATTTTCAAACCAATGAAACAGTTTTCCGATAAATTGACTAATGATTGATCCGATCATTTTCATTCATCAATTTGTGTGATCTGGAACAACAGCATAGAGGAAGGTTGTCTGTCTTTTCTCCTCTATAATTAGGACTGTTAAAATATCCACGCCTTCATGCGTGCAAGTTATCGACCGTTCATGACTCACATAATTACTATACACTAATAACTGCGCATAATTTTCTGACGCTTACAAACACCTGATAATGGTGAGGCACGGTTTAGTATCAACATACCTGCCTGGTAATATCAAATAAATGAAAGTTGCAGACGATACATCCCCGCCTCTAATTGGTGGAGCAGACAGTTTCCTTGCGGCGCGCGCTCAAATTTTAGTTTGTAAGAAAATGTTAGGCAGAGCCCGCCGCAATGGGTATTCACAGACTCAGGTCTGTTGGGTGTTCATGTTACTGATCAGCTATGGAGACGCGGTTATTCACATCTATAGTTAGGATGATAATTTGTTTTACCGTAGTAAAGAGAATCACTGATGAATAATTGAAATCTATAGTACGGGTTATAGTGAATCTTACGCCGACGTTAAAGGCACACTGTCCTACTTGTAGCTACTTGCTTCCTCTATATAGAAAACTTCCCAAATCGGTGCCTGTTGGTCCCCCATGATCCTCTTTTTCTTATGTTAAATGAGAGCTGAGTTAATGAGATAGCCACCTGTCACAGTGACCTCGATGGCTCTCTGGGTGGTCTTATCCCTTCTAGCTGCAGTAGTAAAGCCTCCCTTTAATACATGAAACACACTCTCCATAAGTGAACCAATGATTGTTAGAATTAAGAGATCATTATTATTTTGTTTACTGTAACAATTGAAATGTAATATATAACCGGATTGTTCTTTTCTTTTGGGGGTCTTTTTCGGTAATAAGGGGGGGGGGTAAGAATAGTTTAGAGCAAGAAAAAGATGAAGAGAGTGAGAGAAAGAAAGGAGCAGAAGAGGAAGATAGAGAAGGCGAAGAGAAGAGAGAGAGAGAGTGAGAGAGAGGGGGTGGAAGAGAAGGGAGAGAGAGAGAGAGAGAGAGAGAGAGAGAGTTTAAAAATGATATTTTGACATTGCCACTCAAGTTTGAAGAAATATGCCATAACGCATTAGGCCGAATCCCTGCTATTTTGTCCCATATTTTTGTTTCGGGGGGGGGGGGGGTAGGGGAGGCACGTATCCACTAGCCCCCTGTAGCTACACCACTGCATACATAAGATGTTGATCTTGTTTTCAGTAACATTCACTTTTAAATTACTCTGGCTCTTGGAGCATCTCTTTAAGACGGCTTATAATATATTCATATTACTATTATTATTCTCTTCTTGGATATGCAAATGAGTTTCTAATCCTTCCTCCTCTGATATGCACAGCGCTTACTTCACTTATCAGTACTGATACGGAACTCAATATACCTTGGGCCTTTAAATGAATTTTCTTTTTGACGAGATTTTAGGCTCATCTTCAGCAATGGCTTATACGTTACTTTGCCACGATTATTTTGTGCGACTGGTGATTTCTCCCACATGATATGATAACACGCCAATTTTCTTTCCAAGTTTAAGGTCACTAAGAAATATCGACAGATTTACACACGTCCGAACTTTTGTTCTCAGTTTGAAACTGAGAGATAAAAGAGAGGCGGATAGGGATGGGAGGGAGGAGCGATAGAGAGGAAGAGCAAGCGCAAGAGAGGAGAGAGAAAGAGAGAGAGAGAGAATTACAGAGAGAGAGAGAGAGAGAGGGGGGGGGTGGGGAAAGAAGGGGGACACCGGTACATGTGCAGTCATTTCCATTGTTACAGGTAATAAACAATCCAGAAAATAAATAATATAATTCCAATGTATCATAGTTAAACACAAGTTCCTCTAAGTAAGATGATTATTCTTGAGTAGCATCAATTTTGATAAGCAAAATGTAGATCTTGACCGACATCGAATCACTGATATACATATAGCCAGTCCATGTATGCACTGCATGTCGTCATCGCTCTCGCTGGGGGTACAGCCGACGATCGCAAAGCTGGAATGGTAGTCGACGATGACAGACTGGTGGTTATGATTGATCCAGAAACTCCTCTTTATGTCGTTCCCTTTTTTCCCGCCTTTGTTTGTCCGATGAACGCCGACAGAATTTGTCGAATTCCTCGCGAAACCCCTACTATCAACAGCACAGTAACAAGCCGTGTGGTGTAATAGCTGGTCAGCCGAGAGGGAAGTGTGAATTCGCGATGGTAGTATAATCATAAAGATAGGCTGCCTGTAGAATCCATTTTGCAGAGATTACCAAAAGATCTTACAATAATTATCCATAATGAAAGATCTATGAAAATAGTATATGTATAATTACACTGACTTGTGCTAGGAAATAAGCAGGACCCCCTGGCCCGCAACCCTAAAAAACAGAAATATCGCATTGGAAATCCCATGATTATCCACGTTTTGAAGGGAAAGTATAGGAAAAAACTGGTAATAACGAGTTTTATGAAGAATCTTGTAATATATCATGATCCTGTTTATTCGACGTTGTGATGCAATTTTTTTTTAAATAGACCTACAAAACAAACAAATCGTACTCCATTTCAAAAGCTACACTCTAAATAGACTAAGCACTATAAAAACAAGAAATATTTTCTATTCTTAACTCAAAACAAAGTGAAGTAATTGACGATGTTTTGACATCAGGATGTCATGAACCTGTTCCGAAACCTGCAAAGATTTGTAAATAAAAGTCACTGTCTCACTGATATTGGTAATTTAGGTGAAAATAACGTGATAAGAACGTGACAAGGTGCTTTTTATGGCCTACATGCGTGGGTACATGATGTCAAATTGAAATCGGTAATAATAGGGTGTCTCATCATGGCCCAGAATAGGAGGACCACTAACCCGTTAAAGGTTGTTTTAAAAAAAATCAAGCTTTGTATAAGTTTTGGAGTGTTCTCGTTTTTCATCAATTGAACAAAGGTTAATTTTAATAAAGCCGTACAGGTACACATCGTCTATCTCTTGGTACGTCATTGCTCCCAACGTACCACCCCTCCCCCACAAATAAAAAGATGACCAACCTCATTTATACATGCTATACTTGTCGACATGTTTAGAAATTTAAACTTTGATTTGTCGTGAATTTGTTCCAGGCCTGTTTATAAGCCTCGCAAAATACAATCCTGACAATTTACTATATATATGCCAATAAGCATGATAAGTGAGAATAAATCAAGTATGTACCTATTTAGGTATGTTACTACGGATTCTTAAAAAACTGTAGAGCCTTGAGTACGAAACAAACAACCGTCATTTTCGAGGTGATTTTCTCACGGATTTTGTCAAGCTTTTCATGATTAACATCACTCTTCCGTTGCAACCGCCCACAAGAAATAAAACATAAGCATTAAGTTTCTTTTTGTCTTAAGGGGGCTGCACCCTGTCAATAACTGTCAAGAAAATAATTGTTCGTCTCTTTTTCTTTTCATTTCATCTGTCTGTGATGGTTCAAACAAGTCATATCTACACACAAGAAAGGTTGAAGTCTCGAGTCTTTCCCGGGCCGAGCTGGGTGGTTGAGTCATACGGGACGGAGCAGGAGTTCCTCCCCACGAGTTCCCGCTGGGATACAGGAGGTGCACAGACCTCGTTCAGAGCATACCCAATAGGCCTCATTTTCAGGAAAAAAAAGAGCAAGCATGCGGAGGACAGTGTATGGGAGCTCGAACCATTCGTAATATAATGAGACTGTCATTATAAACGGTTTTCTTTTTAAAAAGCAAAAATTGGTTTGATGAGAAACGGTAAAGCAAGTTCTTAGCTCATGCTGAGTGATCGACAAGTGACCCAGTTTTTTCATTTCACGTTCGTCCAGACATCTGCTTAAAGTATGACGTCACTCAAAGTTTTGTTCTTGACATTGGTCAAAAGTGAGAGTGAGCTTTCAAAAACTAAACAATGATCCAGACAATGATTGAGTGAAAGTATATGATGAGTACACAATTAGCTCTTTGGTTTGTCTGCAAAAAATGTTGACGACTGTGGAAAGTTTAAGTATAATATTAATAATGTAATAATTAATAGGCATGTGACTGGTTTATTTCAAGTGGAAATAACAGTATTGTTTAAAGATTCAAATAGGGCCGAAACAGGCTAATGGTCCAATATTATTTACTTATTCATCACTTCATCACATGATACTTTCTTTCATTAACATCATTAAGGTTAATCAGCACGATGATAAATTAAGATGGAACAGTGACTAAGCAAATGTTTAATGAGCGAATTATTTTAATCAGGGATCTTGATCCCCGCTATCGATGCTGGCATTATTGGGGGCAGTTCCCCTCCCTCCCAACAATGACATAATGAAATGCATAGGCTAATCTACATAATTATGAAGAAAAATAAACTTAATAACAGGCAGATGCAATTGACGTTAAACATAATTTATATAATAAGCGTAAATTAAAGTTGAAAATATTAAGTACATTTGGCAATCTCAAGATCCCCAACGAATAATGACATTTGTAAAATATTTTGAGTTATATTAGTGTCAAAAGCATCCCCCAATGCTTAACAGCACTTTAAAAATACACAAATGGGTCCACACATCGGACGTTTCTCTTCATCGTTCCATTTCCCTATTACTGTCAAGCATCTGTTCATCAACTCGCCCAGCAATGCGCTCGAATTTGACGTGACACCGGAAATTTTTCACCATTCTTCGTCATCACAGCTATATCGCCCTGTAGTCTCGAGCTTCAAACTCCAGCAATAACCCTTCTCAAGCTCATTCGATATGGTGCTAAAACCCATGAAACAGTGACTTTAAAGAGTTTAAAATCCTCGTTCCGTATTAAAGATACTGTGTCATACATTGTCATACTCATTTTCATCATTTTATATAGGTATTTCAGCGAAATTTAACTTGAGCCTCTATCTCCGTTTTTGCTACTGATATCAGACAGTTGTCATCTACATAGTAAACAAGTACATCTGTTCACGACTTAATTTAATGCCATTACGTCATTTATATTGGCAGAGTCCTACATTGTACACAACGGAAAATGGAATATAGAACCCTTTACAGCTATACCCCCACCTCTTGGGGAAAGTTTAGAACTTTGATATATGTTGTGTTATTTTTGCAGTTGTGTTATCATTGTTGTCGTTATGCTGTTTATTAATATTTGTATAACTTGTAATTTGCCATTAATATTTTCTTTTGAGCCAGCTCACCCCCCCCCCCCTCTGTTAACATGGGATGCACTCAAAATCGAAAATTTTAGGAAAAAAAAGAAAAAGCTTCTAAGTTCTCCAAATTTACTGATAATTAAGAGTAATGAAAACATTTTTGGAGAAAGAAATACATTACTATACCTCCTTATCTTTTTTTTCCTAATGTTGGTAAAAGAACGAGCTCTCTATTCTACACATATTTTAAGAAAACACTTTCCGGATGGAAGCACCCAAGCCATTCGAAAAATGATGTCGTTTTACTTCAAGTCGCAATTTCCTCTTCATGTCAGCTCGAATAAGTTCAACTCAACTCTGATTGAGCCTTTCTTCTTTCATCAGTGATTTTTTATATTTCCCTGTTTTGGTAACACTCATCCTGACTACAGTGTGAAACGAAACGATCGCGTGACACCTCTCAACAAAATGGCCGCGACGAGGGTATTACGAGTGACCACGTGACTTCCGGTGCATCATCTCGATAGCTTGGACAATGCCAAGCGGTGATCGTGATTCAGACGAATCGAACGTTTTACGAGTCCGGAGAGTCTCGAATCCATGTATTTGTTACACTTCTTGGTTGTATGAGTTGTGCGATGAAGTAATTAAAGCAATGTCCCATGACCCCCCCCCCCCCCCACACCCACATTCGACGCCCCCTCCCTCTCCTGAAGACACACATACATCATTTCGCCAGTAGGCCATCATAACGCAATGCATTTGCTTTTGATGGACGTGCGAATAGTTCTAGTGGTCACATCATTATTTTGTCTTCCTATAAACCTAGGTAGGTTTAACCTACCCGGATTCAAGTCAACATATACATTGTATGGTTGGCCTTCTAGATCAGTCCGCACAATCAGATTAATAATCAAGAAATCATATCTTTACTCCTAAGCATATAGCTGCCCAAGATTCGTCGGTCTTCACAGTCTATAGTGGATGATGCCCCCCCCCCCCCCCACCTCACCCACCGATTTTTATTTTTTCGAATGGGATGGTCGAATATTGTGATTTGCGTTTGATTCTTTTCTACCACATTCTACCCATATTGATTAGCCTTTTACTTGCCATAATACTATGTTTGAACAATTTTGAAGGAGAAAATAAGTTCAAAGTGAAACCATGGCTCGATTGTGAAACACTCTCTTTTTAAATTGATAACCTGCGACAGCACAATTTTAGAGTGACAGTTCAAAATAAAATCAATTTACACCCATACAAGGTATTCGAATTGCCTGCGGTTCAACAATATTTGGCAGATATTTACGACTTTATTTTACGCAGGCATTACATTTCTCTCAATCGCATATCTAATTCTAGACCAAAATGGTTCCCATTTCCGGCTTAACGAGGACTAACGGATTATAATTAATTCAATTCTGAATGTGTAGTTTCATGTGCCATCATCATCATCGAGAGAAAAAAACTTCATCCATTGCCTTAGAAAAGTATATCAAAGAACAGTTCACACAAAAAGGTTCTCATAACAATTAGATATGCACAAAGTATGCAAGATTTCAGATAAATCCGGTCCATTAATAATTTGAATTCAGTGGTCCAGAGATCAAAAAAACAAAGTTTGAAAAAAATTAGACAACCAGTAAGAGTTATAATTTTCATTATTAAATGATGAACATTTCTAAAATCTGGGTCTTGGGATTGCGATGTCATTCTCGCTCTCATAGTTTGTAGAAAGTCACAGAGGAAATAGGATAAAGCAAAAATTATGTGTTATTAAATCACGCAAAGCTATTGAGTAATGAAATCACAAACTCATGACTAAGGTGCCGGTATACCGATGTGTCTCAATCAAATAATGAATTCATACTTAAAAAAAAGCTATAGAATCATAACTTTATCACTAGTTGTCTGATTTTTCTCTCTGGTTCCTTATGATAAATTTCTGAATGTTTCTCCGATTGTCCTGTAATATATTACAAAATAACTTACTTTTATCGGTTCTGTTTAGCATAATTATTTCGTCCCTGAATGCCCCTTCTCTCTGCCTCACTCTCCCTTCCTTCCTCATCCCTCATTCCCTCCTTTCTCTCTCTCTATCCCTCCATCCCTCCGCTCTCTCTCTCTCTCTCCCTCCATTCCTCCGCTCTCTCTCTCCCTCTCCCTAATGAGTGTCATCGCCCTTGTCTTTTGTTGGTGGTGCTGTTTTTACGCCCATTATTCATTCTCAGTGTCGGAGTTTGGAGGGAGTTGTGATGTATTCTAATACTTTATGGATACACCGCAACAGGATGTGATTAAATAGTTCTGCTATCTGTTTAGTAAATGTGATCTATTTAGTGGCCACTTGTTGACTGTGTATTTTGAGTAAATCCTGCATGAAAATAGTCACATATAATTTCTGGCTCAATTCTTTTTTTAGAGAACAAAGCTTTTTTTAACTCAACTAGCCTTAGCAAAACTGAACACTACTGACAACTCTATTCATTTGACTAAAATTAACACAGAACCTAGTTGTTTAAGTTACAAATAATTAAAGCCATGTTTCCTTATTATTAGCATGATATAATGTTTAATATCACCATCAAAGTAATTATTGTGTTGGCTCCTCGTCACAAAAAAGATTACTGGCTTCCAAGTAGAACAGAAAAAAAAGAGAGACAAAAGAGAAAGAACGAAATTAATAATAAAAAGAAAGGCGTTGATGATAATAGTCAGTTCTTGACTGATTGCCATTACAACAAAAAACAATTACAATCAGGTTTAGCGGGAAATTCGAGAAAATGTGAAATGTCTTCAAATAATGCTCCATATCCTGTGAAAATCTTTCCTGTTCATCTTCAAATCATATATCATAATTAAGATGACTGCAATGATTGTGTGTGGAGGTGGTTTATTAGCACGGAATACTCGCCTCCAACCATGTAGCGAGGCTGTGGTTAATGAAGCCCGATGTGACAGGGACACACCCTAGTTTACTAGTCGATCGCCCATGACAGCTGTGGAGGAGAGGAAAGCTTTTTGCTCTCCCGGACAGACACTGGAATTGCAACTTGTTATTCGACTTTTTCCTCGTCTTTGTTTCAGATTTTCTAGTTTTAAAAATAGAAAATAGTTATTTAACAATTTTTAATTTGTTTCAAACCTTGTTTCTCGTACTACTTTGGACTGTCTTACTTTGTTTGTTTCTCTATTTTAATGTTTCTAACATATTTCATTAATTGTATTTATTTTATGTTGTCTGGCCTTTTCCTTCTCCCGTCCTCCTTCTATAATTCATATTTCTGATCCTCCTTTTCACTTATTCTTCTTCTTTTTGTTTCTTCTTCTTCTTTTTCTTCTTTAGTTTTAAGGTTTCTTATCCATTGTTGACTTCTATGATCCCACAGACGTGTATACATTATTTTAATGAACAAACTTACTTTAAATCCATTCCATGTCTTAGATTCTAGACCTACATGTATATGAAAACATGTCTGCTCCACATAAATATAGCGATTCTGATAATTAAGCACTGATTAAATATGATATCAATTAGATATCGGATGATTATAAATTCAAAATAATTCTAAAAATATGGATATTTTATCCTGATTTGATTTGACCTTTTCAACCTAAGTTTTCTGTAAGTAAATACCAATGTTTTGATCTGCTTCTTGTGTGTAGGAAAATACAGAATATATAATTCCACCTCTACACCGCTACAGCCCTCGAGATAATTAGTAATTTGTCATAATTGAAGTATTTCCGACTTTCTAGTACCGTTCAACCATCCCAAAAAGTTCATCTTATTATACTCAACCTCGAAAGTTAAACGGAGAGTCTGTTAAATCATCACAATTAATTTGATCAATATGCAAAATTGCCCCCAAAAAGAGAGAAAATGTTAAAATCCTCTTTACTCTCTAAACAGCCTCAAAATCGAAATTCACGCATGAAGAGTGTGACGAGCAACTTAGAATTATTGATTCAGTGGCTTCATGTCGGGTTTTTCCCGCAGGTTCTTTACTGTGAAGGTTTGTATTTCCGAAAATGAAATAGGGTTCATAATTCTGAAGGTTCCTAATTCGGAAAATTAAGCATAGAAGTTTGTAGGCGCTATCATTTTTTAGGGGAATTACGAACCTTCAGAATACAGAACCCTTTTCATCTTCAGAATTATGAACCCTATTTCATTTTCGGAATTATCAACCCCCTGTTATGGTACATTTATGTTTCGGCATTACGAACCTTCGAAATTATGAAACTTCCGAAAATGAGCACCTACCACCATATGCCTGCCCGGCTCCCAGTCTGTTTCATACCTGACAAAGCTGCTTTATGCTACGTTGTAGGTCTTCGTTTCAGGTAAGTACGGATATAGAAACCGTATACTTAGATGATTACAGTGTTCCTGGTTATTTATCAAGATCTATTTTTATATCAAGATCTTAAGAATGAAAAAAAAAAAAAAAAATCAGAAGCAAGTTTTCTATCACAGTATGTAGCTTAATTCTCATTGTTGAAATATGCTTTTGTACATTATTTTCTTATTAATGTGTCACGTAATCTTTAAACGTTCACATCACCATCCCAGGGATGGTACGTATCAGTCATGTGTAACAAAGGTAAGCGTATAGACTTCGATATGATTTCCTTCGTACAACTCGAGCCAGTCGTTCGGTTTAAGAGAACACGGGTGCTTGTAGTTTCGCCACCCCACTCTCCTCACACACGAACTTAAAATAACCCCACGTCTTCTGCATCTGCCATGAGAGTATTCCTATACGATGACGATGAGAATGACAATGATTTGTTTACCTAAAGGGAAGCCTTATCAACACTAATGTTGTTATTCCTGAGGGCCCTGCGAATATTATTACACCAGCAATTCCCATTTACACCTGGGTGGAGAGTGGCAAATGTGGATTAATGTCTTGCCAAAGGACATTAGTGCCTGGCTGGGATTCGAACCCTCAACCCTTGGGTTGAGAGTCAAGTGAGTGACATAAACAATGGCGTAGCTATGGGGGCACTAGGGAACTCTCCTCCATCGATTTTCTTTTTGTTGGTTAAATATAATGATAGAAATATAAATAATAAACGAGAGTAAAACAAAATGAAGGGGCGTAAAAAGAAAACGACTCAAGCTCCCCTGTATCCCTCTCAAAAGCACCACCTGGCCTGCAGTAAGACCCCGGTGTCCCCTCAAAGAATGGCCCCTACGCTTTACCACCGAATAGCTTTCGACTGACTCAACACCACTATATACTATGAACCCAGACCTCCCGGTATGATGTATAGGGGAACAATTACAAATGTACAATGTACAAGAGATTATCACAGAGCCTTTTGTTCAGCTCTGAAAAGTCGAAAGTGGTTAACGGCTCCGATTAGTGCCTCTCTGTGAATAGGCTAGTTACCTCTTTTTCTCTACGGGTGGGAGTTCTTTAGTCCCGTCTTTTGTTGTACGCGGATTCAGGAATCACTGTCCGCAATTCAACTCTTTAAACCCACACGTTTTACAATGTAGATCTCTCGTACGAAAATTTAATTTACTTTATACAGTGGCGGATGTTGTTTGTGGGTAGGTGTGTGTGTGGTGGGGGGGGGGGGGGGGGGGAGAGGGGGGGGGGGGCAAAGGGCCCATGGGACCCATGTTAAAAATGATATAGAGTATATTTCCCACTTTTTTATCAACTACATGGACTGTTCACAAGTGTTTCAGATTTGGTAAACCATGATTTCAATCTCCCACGATTTGTTAAGAAAATCTTTCTTGTATGGGGACAAAAAAAATCAGAAGCAGACAGAAGGCTTGATTTATCCTATTAGCCGACAGGCCCCATGTTAAAAATGATATAGAGTTTATTTCCCACTTCTTATCAACTACATGGACTGTTAAAACGTGTTTCAGATACGGTAAACCATGATTACAATCTCCCACGATTCGTTAAGAAATTTGTTCTTGTATGGGGACAACAAAAAAATCTGAAGCAGACAGAAGGCATGATTTCTCCCATTAGCCGAAGCTTTATCGTCAATACAGCCCATTAGAATACAATACGATGGTGATAAAAGAAATGCTCACAATGCACATGATAGGGAATCCAATTTTATGGGATCTGAGAAAGAGAAATGCGGTTATATTACGGATTATCTGTCATGTGGGACTTGGTAAATCACTTTGTTCTGAATATAGCAGAGTGAAAGATATTTTGGATAAAAACCCTGCAACACATTTGCTAAGATTAGACTACAATTCTGCTTGCAGAAAGGGTAAGGGTGGGGGGAGAGAGAGAGAGAGAGAGAGGGAAGGAGAGAGAGAGAGAGAGAGAGGGAGAGAGAGAGAGAGATGTGGGTTTTTTTTTTGGAGGGTGGGGGGGGGGGGGGGGGGGTACATATAAAGATTCTAAAAAAGGCCCTGTATATAGATCCAGAGAATTGACACCGGAAAAGAGAGGGGAAGAAAGAGAAATAAACAAAGTAAACTAGAGAGAAGAATACTATTCAATGACCTACGGCAAGAGGTATGATTTCTACCCAAGTTTGTATTGGCTTAATGTCAATCATATCCTTACTTATATGTTATTTAATGTGTTCATTGTAAGGGTTTCCATAAAATTATGTGGCAAGGTTTTCAACATTTCACAAGATACGTAGAAATTTAGGGGTAAGATTAGAAATATTTTTAAAAGACTACAAGCAACCTAACTCGAGCATCATTTTTAATCAAAACTGTTTTGTTGGTGTAATATACATGTATATTTATTGAGAATAAGTTTTAAGACCAAAACAATAATAAAAGTAAGAACTCAAAATAAGCTTTTAAAAATCTATTTCCTAAAGAAATTATTTATTCTCTCTACCTTTTCAAGGTAGCTTATAGCAACAACAAAAAACTACTTGAAATCTTCAAATGATATGTTGGGCATACATGAAAAAGATTTGTTTTTCAAATACAAAAACGAATACAATGTTGATTACTATAGATAACAAATAGTGTGTGAACATTATATAATGACATACATGCACTAGAAAGCTCTGTTTTAAACATAGACAACATAATTTGGCATAAATATATTATGTCAGTTGCTTATTCTTTGATGCAATTTTGAGAGCAAACCATGACATCAAATTTTATTGCATTGCAATTTCTCTTTGATAAATTTTGTATTTGCTTTACGAAAGTTTAGAGGTGAATAGTGTGTGCAAATATATGTCACCTGAACTGATCATATTAGAGGACTGTTGTTGATCAAAATCAACAATAACCTTTGCCTCCATTCTCAAGATAACCAACTAAAAAAAAATGTAAAGCAACAAATTTGGTGCAAGATAGCCTACAGTGGTATTGGTCACCTGAAATATTGCAAACTAAATCTAACAATTTGTGCATGTGTATTGCCAAATTTTTTAACCTACTTTTCTGTTAAGTTAAGTTATAAGTGGGTTCCTTAAAAATCATATTTAACATCAAGATATGTTGTTTTCTTTAAATATGTTAGGAAACAGGACACACATTAGCCTCCTGCAAGACGAAAATCAGATGTACATCAGAGAATAAGTAATATTCTTCATGACATACCTTAATAACAGCAAGAATAAGTACATAATCTTCATTAAGAGAGAAACTTTGTTCCTCTCTCAACTATCGATTACAAATCATTTACAAATAAAAAGACCTCCTGGTTTCATAAGCAATTTGAGATGCTGAATATACTTATTTTCTACAGATACACGAGTTGTACTCAAGATACTGCTATCTTCTTTCCTCTACACATGTAAGCTAGTACTGCTATGGTGTTTTCTAGCAAACCTTAATATAAGGCATGTATGGAAGAGAAGAAAGATATAATAGCATTTGTAGAGAGGATACATTAAAATCTGAGTTCTATATATAAACAAATCTTCTAGTCCACAAAGCCAACAATAACTCAAGATAAATTCCCATTGAAAAGCAAAGAAAAATGGAATGAAATCTTCTCTGATGCATTAATTATTCAAAAGAGCAATTTTTACGCATGACTGATCAAATCTGATGTGCAGTTAACAGATTATGAAAGTGTTCAGAATTCAACAATTAGTTCATTTCAGGACTTTGCAACTTTGCTTCAGAAGGTACCTTCCTAAGAGAGTAGTTAAACGAAAGTAATTAGGAGAGGACTTTTATTTCAGTACGTGGAATAAAACTTTCCTGCTTTGTGACGATTAATTTCCATATAACTGCTTCTTGGAACAATCCAAGACTTCTAGACTTTCAAATGTGTCAGCATCAACATACTAAATACTGAATTTGATCATACATGCTGGCTACTGCTTCATTTAATCGTCTTGCACCTTTTACAAAATGAAGACAGATAATCTACCTCTTTGAAGGAAGAAAACAAGAGTTTCTCCTCTTTAAGTCTTGGCTTCAATAGCTTTGTGCCCTAAAATCTGCGTGATCAGAAACAGGATCTTGGCAAGCTGATCATCTCCTAATCACCGTGAAAGACAATCAAGAACACCATCATGGGCTCTATTATTATCATTATAGCTCAGGTGAAGGATCATTTGCTGGACTGGAATTTTAGCTTATTCAAAGAGCAGGATCTCCTGGCCAATACCAAAAGGATTACAAGCACATCGTATAGTAATAGCTTGAACAAGTTGGGATTTAAAGGGAACTTCAACAGGAATCAAGAACAAATAAACAACAGTTAAGGATGAAAACTACTATTCATCTATGATCTAGATACATATCTTGTGACATTAATGTTAAGATTATATGACCTAAAATGAAAGCACATGACTGATTGATTCTCAAAATATTTCAAAAGTATTTGAATAACCAGCTGACATAAACAAACAAAACTGAGGGACACTTAATCAAAGTGAATACTTTTATATAGCTTTAGTAATCAGGCATACATAAGCATTTAGTAGATAAATGATTTTCTACAAGCTATGATATGCATTTCTCTAACAAACTTCAAATGGAATGTTAAATGTACTATGAGAAAAAAAATCACATCCTTTGGCAAATGGATATGTCTATACGCAAAAGTAAGATGTCTTCCAGTTTATGTACATTTTAAAGACATTCATGCTCTACTTATATAATAATTCTATATAATGACTAGGATGTTAATATGCGATTGTCCTGCAGCTTATGGCTAACATATTTGCAGACCTAGCAAGTTTATTAAATATTTGTGATCAATGTGTCTGAAATGGGCCAAAATATTACTTATCCTTAGTATCAGATCTCCAACATACCTCAAGCCTTTCAAAACTCTTGGTTCTTATTTTCAAATAATTATGTTTCTCTGTAAGTTTAGAGTAGGGTTATCATATATTAAGTCTCGGATTGTGTATACCTATATGGAGTTTTGGTCCAACAAAAATCATTATACACTTAAATGGATGAAGAGCAACATGTTGAAAATGAACTCTGAAAAAACGGATTTCCTTATTGTTGCTAGTCCACGCTATCGACATCTCATATCAGGGATTGTTCTGACCATTGGTGGTACAGTTATCGAGCCTTCAACCTCTATCCGAAGTTTGGGTGTTGAGATTGACGCTAATCTGAAGTTGAATCGCCACGTGTCATCTCTATCCAGTTCGCTTCACTTTCATTTGTCCAACATAGCACGCATCAGGCCCTTTCTGGACCAGTCTGCATGTGAGCATGCTGTGAGAGCGCTCGTCTCGTCTAAGATCGACTACGCAAACTCCCTTCTCTGTGGCACTTCTGCATTAAATGTGAAGCGTCTGCAGCGAGCTCAGAACCGTGCTGCAAAGTTGGTTTTTCGGGCCAAGAAGTACGACCATGTAACACCTTTCCTACAACAACTTCATTGGCTCCCCGTTGAAAAGCGCATAACATACAAAATTCTGACTATTACATACAAATGTCTTAATAATTCTGCTCCCAACTACCTCACGAAACTCTTACGTAAGCATCAAACAGCAAGACCAGGGCTCCGATCAAGCAATGACCCAGCACTACTCGCAGTTCCAAGGACCAATACATGTACAGGTGACAAATCCTTCTCTTCTGCTGCACCACGCCTATGGAACAACCTCCCCCAGAACGTACGGACGTCGTCATCCCTTTCTCAGTTCCAGAAGTCCCTTAAGACATTTCTATTTAATACTTAATCTGTACCTGTAATATTACATGTAGTTTATAAGTTATTTTGTAAGACAATTTTTTTTTTTTTTTTTATGCGTAATCAGGAAATGTAATCAGTTCATAAGTTATTTTGTTATTGATATTCTTATATATGTATATGATATGTAAAGCGCTGTGATACATTTACTGTAATGAGCGCTATATAAATGCAAATATTATTATTATTATTATTAAATCATGGCTACGAAAGCTGGGCAAGTATTATTAACAATATAAATACATTTCAAATTCCAGAATATTGCATTAATAACAGCTCACTACTTTAAACAAAAAAAGGTACTGTTTCTCTACAGTTTGCATGTAATTATAAATGGACAGCATCAAGAAATTATAAAATCGAAAGATTTTTCAAAGTTAAAACAAAGAACTATATCAATAATAATGATCATGATTAACGTTAACTACTACAATAAAAAAAATTAAAAAATGTAGAAAATATTCTAATTCTGATTAATGTTTTTGAATATTTGCAAATGCGCATACAAACTTGCAATGCATGTCTCAATATGCAACAGGCTTCTGCTTGAGGTAATCGATGGAGAAGAATGACCAACAGACATGAAAAAATTGTTTTATCTGTACATAATTTCAGTTAAATTAAAGGAACAATTTTCATTTGTTGGAGATCATTGTCTTTTTGAAGGAACAACCTTACATTACAAGGCCAACTGTTGAAGAGTTGAGTTGAGCATATCGGATGACGAAGGAGTAAACTTCATCTGGTTTCGATGTGATCACGGAGTTCAGAACTCTACAACATATCCAGCTACAGAAGAATAAGAGAAAAATAAATAAAGTTACAATTTTCTGTTTCAAAATTTATTCCTGCATCATTGGAGACAGAGTACAGGGCTAATCATGCCTATGCAAAGTATAAGGTATATTGACTTATTTTTCTTACTGCTTGTTATCGTTATAATTACGATCATTCATTTCGTTTTGGTGGGGTAGGGAGGGAGAAATGACCAGAACATTTTTTTTTACAAATCTAAGGACGTATGTAAAGGTTTACCACAGGTGATCTATCTGATCTGGAAAAATATACCTTTGACAATTTTCCTCTTACAACAATCAAAGGGTCAAAGGGGTATCGTGTTGGGACCTTCAAATATGGAAAAAAAAGAGGTCATAATTACTACAATGTTACAAGTACTAGCAGTTCAGAAACAGCAGTATTTATGTTGTCTCCTCTCCTTATAAAAGACTGAGCTAATCCTTGTAGTCAACTACATTGTCTGATGTTAGTGAAAACTAAACTGAATCTTACAAGATATCCCTCTGGTTCCAAGCAGAAATTATTCTACATTTCATGGCACCAATATTGTGAAAATAAAGGGGATTAGCACACTGATTACACTCACCAAATCATCAGCATCTTCTTCCTCATTGGCTGCAGCTGGCTCTTCTTCCATTTGAACTTCCTCCTCTTGAATAAACTATACAAATGACATGGAACATAATATTAAAATCATCTTCCAAGTATCAGAATTTGAAATAGTGTAAGAGACTCCCCTGAAAAAGATGACACTGCAATTAAAGTTTGGAGGATCTAGGACAAGATCGAAGTAGGAGTGTCGTAATCGAGTGGTTTAAGCACTTGACTTGAAATTCAAAGGTCAGGGTTCGATCCCCGACACCGCTTTAATGTACTTTGGCAAGGCATTAATCTTCACTTGCCACACTCGACCCAGGTGAGGTATATGGATACCTGGCAGGAATTAATTCCTTGCAATGCTAGACCGCTGTAATGGCAGCTAGGCTTAAGCCAGGGTAATAATTACTGCGCCACAAGATCAGAGATCTAACAGGATGCTCCATCTCCAAAGTGTACTGCACTTCTGTCTGTAGATCATCGTACATTGTTGAGGGCATGAATTGTCTGTCAATCATTACGGGACCAATCTAAACTAGCCATTATGAATATCAAAATCATAGAAACCTTCTGCATCTTATAATGACATGTGGGGATTTTAAAAGCATACCTTGTCAGCTTCATCTTTAGATACTTTGCTGTCCCTTGCTTCTGTTACATCGATGAGAGTGAGACCATCTGATAGAAGAAACATTAAATGAAGTCTAATCAATCATTACTGCTACAATGAACGCATTTACATCTTCTATGCTGGAATATTATATTCATGTCACACTGACAAACCTACTCGAAACTGACTGATATCTTGGCTATTCATGGAAAATCATTCTCGCTATCACCACTACGGTCTTTGACCGTAGAGGACACCACTGGTCCTGGGTATATTTGGCAAAGGCACTTCAGGGTCCAGTATCAATACCATGCTTCTATAACTAGAAAGTCTGATATTGTAATTATGCTGTTATGTCCTTAAATATTAAAAGGATTACTCTTTCAGTAGTTGACTTTAAATAATTCTTGGGCACTATCGTGAAATGGAAAACCACCGTTTACTCTGCACGTTAGCAAATTCATTTTATCATGCTCTATGGCCTCTTCTTTCCCCCGACTCGGCATGCATGCAAATGAACGAGTGGTTTCCTATACCACGCTTTATCCCACTCTTGCAATATGCCTAGAGGCAAACAGTCAAAGAAAGAGATCATACTTCACATCAATGCAAGTAGATATTATTGATATTACTTGCTCCCTTGCTATTAAAATATCATTTAACAAACAACCAACATCTGTAATCTTACCTTTTGTTACATCTTGCCAGAAATCTACTTTCAAGAGTTCTTTCAGTTCATCCTTCAGTTTCCTCAGATAAGCATTGAATGTTTCTGGTTCACTCAGCTGAAGAGAAATGTAGAGGGGTTCAATGATATTATCCATACAACATCTTCTTTTGAAAACATTGCCCTAATTCTGCAGTGGGTAGGAAATTAGTCCTCTAAGTTGTAATCCCTCAATAATTTGTTCACATGTTCATAAACTAGATGGAATTGACTGCGCGCAGTCGAAAATGATGCCTCCGCCATAGAGCAATTTTACAAACCAAAACGGAAGCAACTTTAAAAATTCAAGTTTGATTGTAATCAATCTGTCGTCTTTAATAATGCATTCACAAGCTATTTATAGGCATCCTTAATGAGCCCCATGACCTTAGACCTGATGACCCTAAAATCTAATTAGTTCATTGGCTCTGCAAGATATATACATGTCTTGAGTTTGAAAGTAATCTGTCTTTTGGTTCTCATGATAATGTGATCACAAGCTATTTGTGCATGTACATAATGAGTCCTGTGACCTTTGACCTCGTGAACCCAAAATCTAATCACTTCATTAGCTCTGCAAGATACATGCATGATTCAAGTTTGGCGGTAATCCATCAATCGGTTCTTGAGATAACGCGATCACAATTATTTTGCATACATAATGAGCCCTGTGACCTTTGAACTTTAAACTCATGACCCCAAAATCTAATCAGTTCATTAGCTCTGCAAGATACATGCATGATTCAAGTTTGGCAGGAATCCATCAATCGGTTCTAGAGATAACGCGATCACAAGCTATTTTGCATACATAATGAGCCCTGTGACCTTTGAACTTTGACCTCGTGACCCCAAAATCTAATCAGTTCATTGGCTTTGCAAGATACAAGCATGAGTCAAGTTTGGCAGGAATCCATCAATCGGTTCTAGAGATAACGTGATAACGAGCTATTTTGCATACATAATGAGCCCTGTGACCTTTGACCTTTGACCTTGTGACCCCAAAATCTAATCACTTCATTGGCTCTGCAAGATACATGCATGATTCAAGTTTGGCGGTAATCCATCAATCGGTTCTTGAGATAACGCGATCACGAGAATGGGACGTACGGACGGACGGAAAACCAGAAAACATAATGCCTCCGGCTACTTTGTAGCGGAGGCATAAAAATGTTGATAATAAAACTTAATGCAGATATATATGTTTTTAATAAAATGATTATTAGATTAAAAACAATATCAAATTCAGGACTCATATCATGATCAAACATACACCCACATAGGCCTTTAAAAAAAATGAGTTGTAGTATTGCCTTTTGCAACCGACCCAAATATCATGAAATCTACGGTCGGCTTTTAAATATTTTTTAAATATTTTTTTTACTGATTTTTAGAGAAAAAAATATCAAAGCATTCAAAGCTGAGAAATATCAGCCCAAAGAGGGAGAAAAAAAGAAAGAAAAGATTTCTGACCGACCGACCCATGTTTTGGCACCTAAAGGGCAATACAACATATTTTTTTGTAGGCCATATTAAAAGCCCAACATATGTCGCTGAGCATGTTACCTGTATTGCTTGCTCTCTGTAGACCCTGAGACAGTCCAAGGCTTTACCGTAGAGCTGGGAACCAAACGATTCCTTGACCAGCTGTAGGATTCTTCTTCCCATCTGACCAGCAGCTGAAAGGACAAACAACACTCACATTTATATACTGCAGGACCTGTTTGAATACGTTCAACTAACCAACAAGTTTCTTAACTGAGAAATTCAGTGGGAATATTATCAAAGAGAAAAAGAAAAAGTGGAAATGGTTATATTTTGGTCATTCTCACTACGATGTGCATGACAATCATGATGTTTGCATTATCTATGATATATTTAGTTTCTCAACTTATACAATTAATCCTTGATATTCTACAACTACCTTCTCTTTGCTGGTTGAACTGTACAAAAACCTGCATAAAACCTAGGATACAACTTGTATGATAGTAACGTTGCTTTGACGAAAATGTTACTGTATTTTGCACATTTTATCTATAGTTTCTTGTTTTATACGCTTGGTAAAAACTGTTAAACATGTATGGTATTCTGAACAGCATATTACAGGAGGGTATATCTTACCTTCCTTGAATCTATCTTCATCTTTCTGTGAGATCATGGCCTTGAAATCTCCAACAGGATCAACTGTACCAACCTAGAAAGAAAAAAATTATTTAAAAAAAATAATGAATAAAATTACAGAATTGTTCAAATCAATACTACAGAAATCAAATCTAATGCAAGGACATGCTTATGCGAAGAAAATATCAAAGTTTCATCAACATTCTCAGCCTTATGGAATAATATTACAGGTAAGTATTGAGTGAGTTGGTTATCGTCACTACCATAATCATCAGCTTCATCCTCATTATCATCAACATCATAATCATCATCATCACCAATGCCTCACCACCACCATCATCATCCTTTGTATCACCATTATCACCACCACCAATACAAACAACAACCACCACCATCGCCACCACCTCCATAATTGTCATCATCATTATCATCACCACCACCCCCATAATTATCATCATCGCACCATTATCATCACACCACCACCAATACCACCACCACCAACCCCAACCCCATCATCATCATCATCATCATCATCATCATCATCATCATCATCATCATCATCATCATCATCATCATCATCATCATCATCATCATCATCATCATCATCATCATCATCATCATCATCACAACATTATCATCACACCACCACCAACCCCAACACCATCATCATCATCTTATCATCATCATCATCATCATCATCATCATCATCATCATTATCATCATCATCATCATTTGTATCACCACCGCCAATACCACAACCACCATCATCATACTCATCATCAGTATCACCACTATCATCACGACCACTAATACCACCACTACCATCATCATCGTCATCATCACCATGACATACCTCTGTGACAACCCCCATTGCCATTCCAGCCATACTGAGATCACCACCGTTGACCTCATCATCGACCTTTGCCTTCTTACGCGCTGGTTCCCCATCACCCCCATCACTAGGTTGAGAAAAGACATAGGAATAAGGCTTTGTATAGGGTACAGGGAAAACTTGGTTGTAAACAACAAGAGACTTACTAATTGCTAACAAAATATTCTTTAGTTTAAACATATTTGTGGCTTACACCCAGTAAATAAGATTGATTGATCGATCTGTAATTGAAAAAAAAATATTCTTTGTAATAAAGCTATTAAACTGTCTTATCTACTAAACCTTTACATGCTATGTGTGACAAAAGCAAAGTATCTGAATATTTTACATGTTTGAATTCATAACAGATTCATTTCCTTCTGTTACATACATGAATAATGGGATACTTGCATTGTGAAGTCTACTTTAATGAGGATATAAATTGTCTTTTCTGAGCAAGAAAGGTGTCAAGATTGTTAAATAATACAAGTTAATATCTGTTTGGCTCTGAGCAGACCATATGTATCTTGTGCCCAATTTAACAATGAAACAAGGAGATGAGAATCAAATTTGATTCTGGCCAGCTTATCAAATATCATGGTTCATACGTTTAGTGTCAAAGACGGGGTTATTAACAGCCTACAAAATTAAATTAAATTGTCATCTTTCCTAACCCACAAAGATCTCTTGTATAGTTATTGTGGTCCAGTAGATGAGATCCTCGACTGTGAACCACAAGGTAAAGGTTCAAATCCCTGTCACAGCACTAATGTCCTTTGGCAGAAACATTAATTTAACATTTGCAACACTCAACCCAGGTGAGGTAAATGGGTACCTGGCAAGAATTAATTCCTAAAAATTCTTGAGCACTGTAATGGCAGCTGTGCTAAAACCGGGATAATAATAATGGAGTGCCAAAGGCGGCAATGTGCAAGCCAGGAGGGCTAAACAAGAACCCACTATTACTATTAAAGATAAACTTGAGTTCTGGTAAAAAAGAAAAGAATTCTCACAGAATCAAATAAAACTTACACTGAATGTTCAAGATTACAAATAAATGTCATTTGCCAAACAATTTTGGTAGAAAATGTATACTGGCTGAGTAATGAGCATAGAAAGATATGGAAATCAAAGTAAGGAGGCCCGACACCATTTGTGTAGTCCCATATACATCTTTCTGTGTACAATGCTTGTTACTTTACCAAGACTGGGCCAAATTTATTATAATTTTGATGACTCCGGAACCTTGCAGTACACACCCATACTTACATGCTACATGATCAACTTTTTCTGATCCATTCCACACCTTTTCTTTAACAATGCAATGGCATGACCAGAACTCGACTTTATCTTAATATTCTTATTATTTTATCATGATTGTACCTGGCTTTCCATATGCTGTCTCCTGTGACATTTTCCTTGGCTTTGGCCTTCTCCAGCTTGAAGAGCTTCTGCATCGCCTCTACGTCAGGTTCGCACTGGACAGCTACAGCCCGGCAAGGCTGTAGGTAGGTGGCTATCGCTGTTTCAATGCCAGGTATGGGGTCGTCTGGGTTCAATGCGCGATGCATTAGGCACTGCAATTACAAAGTCAAAATACTTTGTCAGAAGAGTTTTAAAAATTAACTTGCAGGCCTCCGCTCTTGATGAATTTGCGCTTCAACTGCAAAATAATAAATGCTTGGTCATTATTTGAACACAAAGCTATTTGTAAACTGTACAGGTAAGTCTAATGTATTGTGTCGTTTTGGTGTCTAATACATTAATAAATTTGTTGAGATTCAAATATAAATTGACATTAAATGATTAATTTCGCTGCAGAATTTGTTTAATCCAAGTTCTAAAAGGGCAATCAAAACTTAATACAATAATCAAACATATCAACATCTCAGATGCTGTTAGTACGCACAAGACAAAGTTGCTAGGACTTGCCCAGGTATGGTGTCTTGTATATCTTGAACAGGGTCATCCAGATGTACAGGTACTGATCGAGATGTTTACATTTATTTAAAGCCTGTCTGCACTAGTTTGGCCAGGAGGGATTAGACCTCCCTGCATGGTCACTGACAGGTGGTTATCTCATCAAAACAGCTCTCAATTAACATAAGAAAAAGGGGATCATGGGGGACCAATGGGTACCGCTTAGGCATTGTTTGCTATATAGAGGGTGCAAGTAGTTACAAGTAGTGAAGTCCCACTTTAAATGTACAAAATGAGACAGGACAACACGTCCAGCCAGATCTCACCTGACATAGTCTTTGAGTGTAAGGGTTCAATGTGTTCTTTGGTTTCAGAGCCTCTGTATCTCCATCTTCATCCCTATCGATGAGGTAACGGAAAGGAACAAGTGGTATAAAAGATGAATCATCAAGTAAGGAAAATACACATAAAGTGGCATAATAAATGTCACCAAATGCCTTCAAAGATAGAATGTGTTTTTATGAGGGAAATGATAATGTAAATGCTCATTGAATTATTTTCAACTTGTGTATAATCCTGAAATCATCCTATTTCCATAGAAAATTGATGACAAAAAGCGGCTGTCATTTCAGATTAAAATCTTATTTCTTCTTTGATATGTGAATGATGTGTTTGAGAAAAGTGGAACAACATGTATGTACAAGTTATTCAAATGTTAAGTTAATATTGAAAACTTATAAAATTACCCACCAGAAGTTATCAGGTTAAAGGTAAAGACCAGTATTGGAAACGCCCCAATTTCAAAAAATGAAATGTAAGTTCTCATTACCAATCATGTGAAGGAATATGTTTTGACTAATACATGATGATAAAAAATATGCCGAGTAACCGCCTACTAATTCATATATTTGGTAAATTTGTTTTTCTCATGGTCGTGTGAGAGATATAAAGATATACATCTTTCTGTGTATAGTGCTTGTAACTTTACGAGGAATGGGCCAAATTTCTTATCATTTTGATGATTCCAGAACCTTGCAAATGCTAGATGCTAGATGATCAACCTTTTCTGATCGATTCCACAACGTTTCTTTCACAATGCAATCGCATGACCATTACTGGTCTTTACCTTTAAGTCAGAGAATTAAAAAAAATACAATTCCAATTTGATTTTGAATTTTGAAGTCGTTACTCCCGAGTAGGAGAATAATGACGATAACATTATAAAATACACAGACTTACTCTTCTGCTGTCATTAAATCCATGTTATCAATGAGACTATCAACTGCCGCGAGTTGTTCCTCTGCAAGATTTAAACAAAAAGAGATCAATATACATTGAATCTATCAACACCACAAATTAACTTTTATAATACTGGTACCAAATATGGTCAATTGACTCAAAGATGGGTACAGTTTATTTCTATCATGAAGAGGAAGTTATTTATCAAAACATGTTATCTAGGATTTATTGCTTGGGTATAAATATACATTCTTACTGGCTTGCCAAAAGAAATTAATCAAATCCAGTGGCAAATTAACTAAAAAGGCATTGTACACATTAACAACAATCCAAATATTTGTACATGTTATAAACTAACTTGAAATGAAGTGAGGTTGAAATGTGACAAAATCATTTTATTCCACACAATGAATATTGGAATTCATAGAAAGTAAAACAAAAATATGCACATGTCCAAAATACTTTCATCAACGTTTCAACAAGATTTTCTAATGAAATGAAGGTCAAACACGTCTTTGCAACAATAAATTAGTACCCTCGCTAATACCTCAGTCACATCTTTGAGTATTTGGCTTGCGTATAGCTGCGTATTTATGGCACGCCGTTGTAACATTTATTCCTATTTCTTGATATCAAGAAATGATTTTCGCCATAAATATGCAGCAATACGCAAAGGTGTGACTAAGGCATTAAGCCAGGGTAATATCGGAGCACCAATAATAAGTGGTGAATACGTTTATGTGCCATACTGAAGGTCATTGTTATTGATTGTGAATGTGACTTACCTGATGGCTGGCATCTCTTGTTGTTTTCTAGTGACTATAGTGAATGTGACTAACCTGATGGCTGGCATCTCTTATTGTTGTCTAGTGACTATAGTGAATGTGACTAACCTGATGGCTGGCATCTCTTGTTGTTGTCCAGTGACATGAAGGTATACATCCTGAGATCTTCAGCAAAGGGAAGCTCAATGTAGAAGAGAGCCTGAAAAGATTGATTACAATTGAACAGAAATCAGTCAGATGGGAGCGATGACCGCTCAAGAAACGGTACCTAAAAGTTCTTATAATTTTTTTAAAACGTCAACTCGTAGCCTTTGGCCGTTTAGCATTCTGATCATTTGTATCGCCACCTTAATAGGATTATTTGAAATACACCTTCAGCCAACCAGCTAGAACTCCTTTGATTTCTTCCACATCAAATATTGATCGCGGCTCGCGGTTGGTCCAGTCATCGTTGCAGCGCCCTGGTGGAACTGCACAGCATGAGCCTCCCGAAACCTCCCCATCTAGCTTAGCTCCGATGAACTTGCAGAGGGTCATACAGAGAAACCAATCCCAACTTTTGCACAAGAGAACATTACCAACACAATTGCTGAATGTGAACCACTGGAAGAACCTCAGCTTAAATAGATGATAAAATGGCAAGACAGGGACTTTTCTAAGACACAGAAATTACCTATCACTGAAGGATACACTTGGAATAACTCAAAAGAAGAGGTTAAAAGGCAAGTCATATTTAACTAAGTAGGAAAGTGTGAGAGTCCACCTGTTCTAAATCTACTTCAAAAATTGGCGAAAAACAACCATTTCTATCTCATTTCATCGCAGGTATACAATGAGAAACACGTCAGTCACAGAATCAGGAGAAACTTGTATCAATGTTATGTTTTCATCGTATCTGTATTTAGCTTTTGGGAATATATCCTAGGACCTAATACTCGAGTGTTTTATATCTTTGGATTTCGATCCTTCTGCCATCTTGGCTTGCCATAGTCCCACTCATGGCCGGAGCAGTACGGACGAACAAGTGCAAGGGAAAACCAGGTACACCTACGTTTAAGTATAAATTGCTGAATGGTCTGAATATCAAATGCATAACTTACGCTCTAGATTTGATTGGTAAGGCCCATAATAGTGTACCTGAAGGTCTACCCCCAGCAGATTTTGTGCTAGGGGAACTTACAATGATTTACCCGCATCTCAATCTTGAAATTTGTCGCCATTTTGTTGCCACCCGAGAAGTTACAGAATTTTCAGAAGATCTTCAAGCACCGTCACCAACATCACCTGCATTATATAACTCTACCTGTGATGAATCATTCATCAATTTGTCTGATGAGGCAATAAAGGAATGCCAAGTGTGTGGATTGAAATGTAATGTATATCGTCCCTTTCTTCTGCGGCCACGACCCTAGATGCAGGTTTCCATCGGAATGGGCTTTAGAGCGGGCTATTGAGAATATCAAAAAGCACTATGTGGCAGTAGGAATCCTAGAAGAGCTACAAGACTCACTGCTGGGGGCATTTCACAGAAATTGTCATCAGTGACAAATGACAGTTTTTGTTATAAGCTACTGAAATCCTTGCTTCTAATTGGTTATCAGCAGATTTGTCACTGATTTATGTCATCTGTCATTGAAATAAGGCTTTGTGAAACACCCCCTGGTCTTTCAGAAGGTTCTACCAGACATGTTCAGTGGAGCCCTAGATACATTCCTTAGATTTGAAAATATCGCTAACAGGAACAAGACGTCTGTTGGTGTCACTCAATACAAGAGAAAACCTTCAGCCAAGACTGCCCTCTATGTCAAAAACGTTTTAATGAAGTATGAATATCAGCTTTACAACTGGATAAAAGATTGCATGCATCAACAAATGGCTGATTTAGGAATTTAGGACTTAGGTCATCAGATTCAGGCTTTCCAGCGCACAATGCATGCACATACTCCACTCCCTGGGTAACAGTCCAGCCAGTAGCCATTCATGGTTTATTAGTAGTTTGATAAAACAAATCATCAATCACTCAAACATTAGATAGAATATGCCAATTCTTGGGCATGATTTTCTATCCAAGGCAACAGGAACTTTGACACCTTCTGTGCCGTCAAGTACTTATGCAGCAGTCATTCAAGTGATACATTCAGACTTTTAAAAGTTATGTGACTTGTGTCATTGTTAAATTGGGAATAAAAATGTATTACACAGGAAATAACTTCACAATGAGTGTACCTGTTCCTGTTTCAAACGTAAAACAAACAAACAAACAAACAAAACCAAGCAACACAAAGCCATCATTACATTTCTACACACTATTCAACACTTAAACTCTAGGTAATGTTTTGAATGGCTTTAACGGTTGCCCTACATCCCTCTCACCTCATAATTAGCTTTGATGTGTGGAGCCAAAAAGCCAATCCTTGGGGCGCTAGAACCCGAGTAGGCTCTCCGAACGATGGCCACCGAGTTTGTCTCGTAAAGAGCATTGACGAGAGCCGAGAAAGACATCGCCGCTGCCTGGTCGTCAGGTTGGGCGTAGAAGATGTACACGCTGTTGCCTATTTGCTGGTGCTTTTTGATCTGATGAACAGGAGAGCGAAATTAAAGAATGTATATGTTATACTACTAGGCTTTTTAGATGCTCAGTGACTAACTTTAATGTACACTTCAAACTTACTTTATTTTTGCAGTGTGAATTCAAACACATTTACAATTACTCTAAGCATGAAAGAATCCTTTTTATATCAAATAAATTTAAGTCAGGATTTAGGAAAGAGTTACGTAACAATAAACTTTTTAAATACAGAATTAACAAAGTGTATAAAGTGTTAAAAGTGTATATATTTGAATACAATAACACCACTACCCTAAACGTACATGTAGTAACATCTAACAGATAAATGTTTGTAGGTATATTCATTGTAACAAACAAATTGTCAAAATCATCAGTAAACATAATGTCACAGAAATTAAGGTTTTAAATGGCCAACTCTTCAGGGATCATATTCTATCTTCACGCTTGTAGGTGTATCCACAAGGTGAAAATTAGGATTTTTTTTTCAACCTTTCAAATTTCATCTTTATCAGATAATAATTATTTTCTAATAGCTTACTTTGCTATCTTTAGTGAATCCAAGGACTTGCATGACTTTGCCAGGTTTCTTGTAATCCATGTTTTTCTTATCCTCCTCTGAGATGGGGATGATGTCATTACCATAGCGATAACCTGAATATAGAAGATGCAGGATGGAAAAGTCACAGTGGTATTTAGTTTTCAATTCTATGAAAGTTGAAGAACATTTAAATCTTTGAAATGACAATAAGCATTTTTTGTAATAATTGATTCTCATAGGGATACATTCAACAAAATTTAAAAACGAAAAATGCACTTTTGAGCACCTGTAATAATTTGAAAAATATGTGTGATTAAAAGTGAGGGTTGCATTCAATGAAAATACAGGAAATTATGTGATTACTATTTGATCATTAATGTACGATATGTGCACTGCATAAACAATGAGTTTTTAACACTATAACAATGTACATTACTTCATAACTAAGCTCTATGTATGTACCATTTTTTAATAATTTGATGAATCAATGTTAATTTTTTGTTTTAAAGTTGGAAGGAGATGTTAAATTTAAATGTGTTTTCTACATAAATAAAATTAAAGACTGTGGCATGGGAATCCTACACACATTTTTTCTTCTTCAAATGGCATCTGGTTTATTCACTAAAAATTACCTACGGTAGTCCCTAGAATAGGGCTTCAAGCCATAGGTCCCCTACAACTTCCAATTACAACCATACATTTAGCTTATTATAGTAAGTAATCAGTCATTTTCTTTTTCTCATCAATCTCACCTTCCACCTGGTCCTCCTTTTCTACTTCTGTTTCTTCGTCGTCGTTGAGATGCTTAGAGCGGATGGTCTGAGGGGTGAACTCCCTGTGACCTTTCTGGAAGGTCGACTTCCAGCTTTTGGCAGTGGCTTCTTTCACCTAGTCATATGGAGAACGAAAGGGTATTCTTTAAAGCCCCACTGCATTACTTGTAGCTACTTGCACCCCTATATAGCAAACAATGCCTAGGCGGTGCCTGTTGGTCCACCATGATCCCTTTTTCCTATGTTAATTGAGAGCTGATTTGATAAGATAACCATCTGTCAGTGACCTTGCAGGAAGGTCTTATCCCTCCTGGCCAAACTAGTGCAGACGGGCTTTAAGGAACACAGATGGGTGTCATATCCATAAATCTGGCCAACTACTGTGTCCATATGCTACCATCCTTGAGACAGCAACAATAAGGACAACTACCTCTAGAATAAATACCATTACAACAACTATCTCTATTAGGAGATTCTGTACAAATAACTATGAGTCCCATACGACATATGACTTTTTCCCCATATACTTCATCCAAATATGAACAATTTCTTGATATGACCGCTGAATAACAGTGCTTTCTTACATCACCACTACTATTCATCATAGTCATATCAAGAGTTTTTAAAATTTTATTGAATTCATGGGATGATAAATGGATGTCATCTGCCATACAGGGCATACCATCTATACACAGAGTTTGGCCAACTTGGTTTCACTGGGTCACAACATGGCGTATATTCTTTTATTTTGTGCCTGCCCAACAAAGCAGTAGTCGCCATATTGTGTCCAACTCGACCCGGATTGGCCAAACTCTCCTAATCAATGGCTCTGGGGTAAATTACAAGCAAGTGCCCTCTTACATAATTACTGCCAAATAATGCTACTCATTAGAGATGATTGTCACTATCTTAGATGATCTTTAGACACCACTGGTCCTATAAATAATTGGGCCTACACATCACTGCCCCTAAGCATGATTTGTCCTATGCCACCAATACCCTAATGCCTTACCCAAAGCCTTGTCCTAACCCTTACCCTAATCCTACCCATGAATCCTTATGATATATAAAGACAAAGAAATGGAATTTGTCACAATTTCATGTAATGATGGTAAGCAATCCAAGAATTGACTTTAACAGAATGAATACCCTTGCAGCTTTAAGTGAATATTCAATTTCAACTCCAATATTTAGTCCATTGTTCCATTGGTCGTTAGGTATCTTCCATAGGAACCAACTTCATAATGCATGTATCTGTTAGTTTAGGTAGGATAAAAACACTTCTTTACTCTAATTTCCTGTACAGTATTTAACTCTGATATTATATTAACTTCATGGAGGGGGGGGGGGGGGTACTTTATGCCCACACCACAGGGGTTATTAAGAAGATACATAACCATACCTTGAGATACCCTGAGACGGGTATTTTGAGTTCTGATCCGACCTCTAGATTGACCTTCCATGGCGTAGGTCTGACTGCTCTCTTCTCAAACATGGTCACTGCTGGTATCACCTCACTGTAAACAACCAAACAAAGTCATTTCAAGCGTCACATACACGACTTTGAACAATGAAATACTCACTTTTATGGTACTCTAGCAAAATAAAACAATTTACTAATTGCCTACATGAACCAGCTGGTACTTGTATCTTTGAATCTACAGCACTAAGAGAATTTAGTCATCAACAGGTAAATCAATTTCAAAGGGTTGTGTTTACGGGCAAAGTATTTTGTAACATATGTTACCAACAATACCAAATATTCAGTATATAATAACAATACTACAGATTGGACCTATCAAAATGTTTTTTTCATGTCAGCCTGCAGCAACGATTAGGTGAAAGTCTCAAAGTAAAACAACCTTTTTGATTGTGAAACTATGAACATTTAATCTATAGAACGATGCTCAATATTCCAGTTAACCCTTTCTGTTGATAAAATGCATTCTTTAGAAACAAGAATGGATTCAACAAGAATAAGAAGACTCACTCAAATGAGTAGATGCATCCGTTCACTTCTTCCACAATGTTCATAACCAGCCTCTCTCCAGCCATCTGTTGTGGGGTCTTCACCTTTCGTGACGGCCCACGACCTCGGCTGGTGGACGGCTGATCACGGGCATCATCGCCATCGCCACCACCGTCTGTGTTGTCAAATGGAAGTCCTCTGCAATGTAAGAAATGAATTGAATGAATTTGATCTAAGTACCCAGATATCACAATATATAATGTAGTATGAATATAGAAAAAAAGCCTCTTAAAATATACACGTACTAGCAGATTTTCATTTTAGAACCCTGTGCTGTAGGCATAATGATCTTCTGACAGTGTACTTTTTTTTTTTTAACCCAACATCATTTGACTCTATCCACATTGCTCAACTACAGTCAATGACTACAGTAACATAGAAAATTCATCACTTTTTATCAACTTGTTCATGATGGTCATTTTACAATGTGCATGTGTCGTATTAAGGAAGAAATATGAACAAAAAATTGTTTTCTTTTTAACAACAATACTAATTTTGAGCATTATTTTACTGGAGCTATGTTAAATGTATTTATGACATAATATGCAGTCTGAAATAGGGAAGAAAAGTTAAATGAGTGATGGGTCTACTTCAAGAGAAACCTGGAAAGAAAATTGTCATATGCTTAGAACATTTATATTTTTGCTGAAATAAGAGCTTAGAGCTTACATCATGTTAACTTCCGTCTTCATGGCTTTGAGGCTATGGGTCACATTCTGAAGCTTGTCGTCTGCAAACTCTCCACCCAGATCAGAGAAGAGGATGATGCGATTCTTCGTGAACTTTGACGCCTTGTCAGAAGTTGCATCGTGGATGAGGTCCATGGCAACGATAAGAGCATCAACAACTGACATTACAAAAGGTATACGAGTCAAGGATCATGACTAGATTAATTTTTTGTTTATTTATTTTGTTACAGAATCATCTTGATTTGTACGCAATAAAGAGCTTGACAATTGGCACTCCATTGTTTAGACCAAATAAATGCAATTTCTAGTTTCTCGTTCCCCTCCTCCTTCCTTTTTTTTCCCAGCCGCTTCCATTTTTTTTCTCTGTTTCTTTTAGACATTTTTGTTACGAAATTACATAAATAACAATCTATCTGAGTACAGCTAGACTATGGGGTTGACAACAAATTCTAAATATAATGCAACTTCACCTTAATTGTAAACAGTCTCTGTAGTTGATGCAAAAAAAAAGAGATTTAATTAACAATATTAACATAAAGAACTTATAGTTTCAAAATTATATCAAAAATTCAAAAACTTAACCTTAGGTTAAGTTTTTGATGTTGACGCCGCCGCCGTCACTGTCACCGGAAAAGCGGCGCCTATGTCTCGCTTTTTGCTACGCAGGCGAGACAATAAAAGGATACAGTCTCCTGACTCTGTGCTTGCTTGGACGTTGCTCCTGATGTGTTGAATAAGATCAAGATCAGCCAATCTGAAGGGCCTTTCCACCGTTATGTTATCATAGTCCATCTTGTTGGCTGATCCAGGAGTGCCAAACAGGATCAGGGCAATCTCGTCTTTAGACTCGGCAAACACCTATGGCAAAGTGAATAAAAGTTAGAATTACTTGGCATGTACTGATGACTGTGTTTAATGTCTTGTTAATGGCACTTTTCATTATATTCATAGCAGTTGGAAATTATGATAATGAATCTATCCTAATATGCATTTGAAAATGATTTTTTTTTTTTTGGGGGGGGGGGAGTAAAGTGAAATGAACATCATCAAGACTATTAAACATATTAAGACTTAGCTGGTTTATGAGAGAAATCTATTATAACTTGCATTTGTTTTATTTGATTTCTATGTCCTCTTGGCATTACAAATATGTTTCTTTCTCTTGTCAATCTTTGTGCTTGTATCACCTTGGAATAACAAGGAAATTTGTATTAATAGCCAAATCATTACAAATTTCTCATCAATTTCTGCCGAACTCAGATATTCAAGGTGTGCACACTGCACAGGGTTTCTTTTCCCCATAATGATGGCTTACAGGCTTAGCATCACTCACTACACACTGCTTATTTACCTTCCTCTGTAGAATCATGGTGATGACATCCCGTGCCGTCTCAAGGGTTGTACAGTTGCCAGGAGGAGCTTGGTTCATAGATGGACCCACATCTAGAACAATTACAATGGCTTCCTGAAAGACATAAAGAGAAACAGGATTTATTCAGTTACTGTTACACACGTACAATCAGTTTGCTGTGGGTTTGTGGGACAGGAATTGTAATTGATGCTTCTTCTTCTTCCGGTGTCAGTACAAGTGCTGAAACCTGAAATATTAACAGTCAGTTTTAAAAAAGGCTACATGTATGAAGGGGTGACCAAAGTTCGCGGACATTTTAGAACATATTACAAAATGTGATATTCGAACTACAATTTCCCATATTCTACACAAATTTATTGATTTCAATTATAACCAAAGGGACAGCAAAGTTTTTAACTACAGATTAGTTCAACTAGAAAATTTTATCATCGAAGGATTTCGGAGATATCGCGATCTAAAAATTCGATGTCGATCGTTCGTGCGCGCTGCATCTAAAAAAGTCATAAAAACAATGAGACCTAACTTCACGCACGGGGGTTTACAGTTGATTTATCAAAAAGTGTGATCCATCAAAAATAAGGTAATATCATAATTTGCAAGGCAAGATATCATACAATCAGTTAGTACCACTGTTTACTTACAATTTTGAGGAAATCTGCTCTCAAATTGAAGATTTTCAGACCCTTATCGGTAAGTTGATCATTTTTCGGAACGGACGCAAAATATTGCAAAATTTGCCAATCTTTTGTCAATATTTTTACAATTTCGTACCCAATTCCAAAGAAAATTTCACTTCTGGGTAATTTTATGTTCCTCTTTCCATTGGTGATATCAGATTTTCGTAATATTACTGATTTTTTGAGATAGCGAACTTAGGTCACGCGCGAACTTTGGTCACACCACCATACATCTATGTGTGTCCACTAAAAACAATGCTAGGTCTAACAAAGCCTGACATTTAACACTTTACTCTTGAAACTATTGGAGGAGATGCAGTGTATAACAAGGTCCTGTGGAAGGGAGTGCTAGATCTATTATCTATTAATTGGCAGCAGAAAAGATTCAAATTTAGTAGAAATAAATAACCATCTGGTATGGGGAATTCTTTAATAAAATCATATATTTGTCAACCACTCTACCATCCATGTGAAGCCAGACGCACAACGGTTTGCTTAGCCATGGTTCCAATCTCGCGACATCATGCCTGGTCTCGTTCAGCAACGCATGCGCACAGCTGTCCGATGGTACCGTAGCAGCTGACGAAGAATATAACTAGTAGTCTAGATCTAACTAAAGAGTAAGTTAATAGTTATTTGATAACAATAACACAAAATTATTTGACATTTTTTATATCTTCATTAAAATTCATAATAATCTTGATTGTTTACAATGTTTTTATTCAGAATAAAACACTTATTTCTACATTAGGTTAAGATGAGAGGAAGTAAAACAAGAATGAACGGAGCATCAGATATATGAATACAACAACTTTCGATTTATGCAAAACTGGAAGCCCGACTGCTGAGAACACAGCATTCTTCCAGAATCTCGGGTAAAGGTAAAGGTAAAGGACGAAGATCTACCGACTCTCTAAGAGTGCGGAAGGCATCAACCTCAATGCGCAAAATGACCACTGTCCGTACACTACGAGAAATCTTTATTACAAAGCGATTGATTAACAAATGAAGAATAAAAACATTCTTGAAGTTGAACGGCATAATGAGAATACATCAATACTTGCTCAGCTACTAACCTTTTCTTTGCTTCCCATGATACCAGTATTAGGCAAATCAGTTCATCTAATATTAATCAAAACCGAAATATATAACTTCTTTTCAAAAGACCTCGCAAAACATAAATTCGCGGATTTGGTTCTGCTGTCGTCAGCATGCAGATGCAGACACTAGGTCTGCACTAGCATTGACTCTCTATGCTTTGCTGGAGTGGGTCACGTACGGTCACCTAAACGTTGACAAAACATTCAGTGCTAACTGAACACACTGTTTTGTTGTCCATAAAGTTTTGAGTATTTTCTTATTGCAGGGGCGGCGGAGCGACTCCGAAGGTTTGGGGGGGGGGGAGGGGGATGGGGGGGGGGGGGAGGGGGAGGGGGGGGGGGGGAGGGGGGGGGGGAGGGGGGGGGGCAACACAAAGGGGTACTTTCTGGGGAAAAAGGGCACCTACAGAGGGAAATTTCAAAGTGACATTGGCATTAGTAATACCTTGCAGTGTCCTTATTTGAAAGGAAAAGGGGCACGCACCATTGTTAAACGGAAATCATTAGAGGTGAAAAGGGGCACTGGACAAAAGGGGCACTTATGAGAATGACAAATGGGCTTTTATAATAAAGGCAAATTTGCATTTTTTGAAAGGGGGCATGCACCTATTAGATTTTAATAGGGGCATTTATCGTAGGTGAACGGAAGCTTTTATGAGAAGGGGGAAGTGGCACGTGTGAAAATTAAAGGTGCACGTGTAAAAATTAAGAGGCACTTAGAAGGAGGTAATAGAGCATATATTAGAAAGGAAATGGTGTACGTGTCAAAATTAAAGGGGCAGTCATTAGAAGTGAACAGAGGCACTCATCAGAAACACAAAGAGCACTTATCAGAATGTGAAGGGGCATTTTTCATAGGTTAAAAGGGATATTTATTAGAAAGAACCCCGGAAAAGGGCACTAATTAGAAAGGAGAAGGGGCACGTGTGAAAATTAAAGGTGCGCTCATCTGAGTAAAAATTTGAAGTTATTAAAAAGGGGAGGAGCACTTCTTACAAAGGAAAAGGGGGCACTTGTCAAAGTAAAGAGGCATCTCTCAGATTTTAATAGGGCAATTATCAGCGGTGACAGGGCACTTTTCGAACCTGAAAAGGGGCACTTACTAGATATTAAAAAGGGCACTTATGAGAATGGAAAATTGGACAATTACTGAAAAGAAAAATGGGAAACTTGTCGAAGGAAAAGGGGCAGTTATCAGTGGTGAAAAGGGGAAAGGGGAAGGGGCACTTTTACAAAGTAGTGGGTGCACTTGTCAAAGTATAAAGGGGCATTTCTTACAAAGTTAAAGGGGCACTTTTCCTATGTAAAAAGGGGCACTTTTGAGGTTACTGAAAAAGTGGGGTCCCTGTGCCCCCTGTCCCCCAGGGAGCGCCGCCTCTCTATTTTGGATAGATAAATTACACATCTACAAAGTCACAGAGCGTGATCATTAGATTGCTATCAAGCACAAACCTTTGTCACAATCATTTCACGAAATGAGGTAATACAAAAATATTTCAACTTTATGGGCAACGGTGTAGTTACTGCTGTAGGCTACCCCTTGATAAAGAGCCACGATTCCTATGCAAGGCGTTGACTGTTCATGATACACAACATTTTCTCACTTTTGAAAGAAGATTGACGGATATATGCCTGGATGAGGACCCACCGTTTACCTTTAAAGATAATGAATGAAGTCGTATAAGAGGATAAAGAAGAACAAATACAAAAAAAAACACCAGCCGTTATTTAGGGAACTTAGGGAAGGGATTCCCTTATCAAAAAGAAAACTATTCGATTATGGGCCACCCTGATGAAATTTGAGACATAAAATCCTTTACAGTTGTAAGCTCGTTATGTACGAAACCTTTTTAATTTTTTTAATTTTAAAAGTTGGGGAAAGTAGGGAGGCCAGACATTTTTTGTTAACGTTGTTACAGTTGCATGGGGCACGTTTTCTATTAAAAAAAAAAAAAATCGAATGACGAATTTAGGACAAGAAGTTACTAAAAATACAAAGAGGGATAGAGAAATTAAAAAAAAGAGAAGATAAAACAAAAAGAAGAAGAAGAAGAATAAAAAAAAGGGGGGAGGGGGAAGAAGGAGAAAGAAAGAAAAAAAGAAAAAAAAGAGAGGGAAAATTACAAAGAAGGTAATACAATCTTTTCCCCTATCCTTCTATTTGACCCTCCAACCACTCAATCATATCTGGGGCACCCCACGATATATGTCCCTCTATTGCCGGATCCACACTAAACACAGGGGAATTAGACAACATCAATAAAACCAACAATAATGATAGTAATATCAATGAAGATGATAATAATGATAATAATAATAATGATGATAATAATAATGATAATAACAATATCAACAAAAGTAATAATAACAATGATAGTGATAATGATGATAACAACAATATTAACACCAACAGTAATAATGATGATGATGATAAATATTGAAATTATACAATAATAATAATAAGAAGAAGAAGTAGAAGAAGAAGAAGAAGAAAAAGAAGAAGAAGAAGAAGAAGAAGAAGAAGAAGAAGAAGAAGAAGAAGAAGAAGAAGAAGAGATGGTTGTGATGTAAAACTGAGAGAGTCAGTAAAGGAAAGAAAAACAAGTTATGGGGAAAGACTGAAAGGGAGAGAGAAAGATATAGAAAGAAAGAGGAAGAGAGAGAGAGATTTACTAGGGGAGTTATTGGACTGTGTTAAGGTTGGCCTACAAGTTCAAATCCCATATATTAACATTCTTCGTCCTTTGCCACACTCAACCCAGATGAGATAAATGGGTACGTGGTGAGCTACCCATATCTTGTCACCATGGCAATGATTCTTGTATAGACAGATTTGCAACGGAAAACGATGATCCTCCTATGAACTACATGATAGGGATTGTGCTCATTCGCAGTAATGATTAAGATATGGCATAGAAAGAAAGTGACATTTTGGATCTTAATAGCTATTAAAATAGAAAAAAGCAAAATAAAAGTTGCTAATAAAGTTATAAAATATATATGTTGGAAATATATATTCATGAATATCAGATTTGGGGAAAGATAGCGAACGGTTAAATGTTACAGGAGACAAGTGTCCGGAGAGAGATGTTCGCACAGTTAAGTATCCTGAGAAGTGATAGATCACCAGTCTGTCACTTCACGGGCTCCGAGCTACAGTAAAGGGTCCGGCCAAAGATCGATGATAACATACGTAAGCAAAGGAACACAATTGAGTACCGGGTATTCAATCGAGTATGTCAATCGGCCTATGACGATTAGGAGGCTCATTGTGAAAAGCTTCCATGGGGACAAATACAGTGTGTTATTACGAATTGTTTGCAAACTGTTCACTGACAAGCGCAAAGTAGAGTTTAGAGGATAATGTAAGAAACATAGTCGGATATTTCGAACAGAAAATCTTATTTACTATGGAGAATGGGTAAGAAGCGAAGCGATGTAGTATTACCAGAAGGAAAATTTTGTCGAAGTTTTCGTTGAGAAGAGACATGGAGTTGCTCAACCCTTCGCTGAAACACCCCGTGGCCTACCATGAGCGATACTATGAGAGTGATAGCGGGTTTTCGGCGGACGACTACAGCTCTGTGGACCCTGTTGCGGGGGCATCATCAGAGATCACCTCTGTAACATCCAGATCGTCCAAGAACAAGAGCGTCCTGAAGTTAATCACGCGAGATGATGGGACAGTAATCACTTTGGACGAGAATGAAGTGCTTGCTGATAACGTCCACGACCATGGGATCGAGGATGATGCCGGCGACGGCGAGGAGTTGGACGTCGCCCGTCGGAATCCCCTGGTCGTTTCCTTCAAAGAAGACGACCAGGTCCAGGATGCAAGAACTCGTAGAGCCGGACAGAAGCAATCTATTCATTTTTTGACTCGGCGAGTCAAAGCTTCCTGGCTGGACAACACTTACCAAAAGGCAATTGCTAGGGCCAGAGCACGACTTGCCGAGGGCAACTGGCCCCAGTACCCCGAGGAGTGGAGATTGCCTCACGCTCCTCTACCAGCTCGACCTGACTTTACAAGAACTGGTCCTGTAACTTCACTCAAAGGCGGTTACCTCGAGGCGAAGAGAAATAGGAAAGAGCGTAGAAAAAGGAGCGGGTCTTTTCCAAGAACTAAATCCGTAAGTTACCATTTCTTTTATCATTTTTATATTCAATGAGTTTTTACATTCTCTCATCATATTTGCTATTCTTCTGAATGATTAAATAAAAAAATATATGATCTAGGGAACAAAAGGGAATCTATGATATGCAGATCATTGATTCATCCTAATGGAGTATACATTCCATCTTTAAAATAAAAAAAATTAAAAGGTAATATACATTTAAAAGTATTTTCTGAATCTTACCCCAATATTGAAATTTAATTAAAAGATTGCATCAATTTCAATTCCTGCATTAACGAAAAACGAATTCGAATACATGATATAGCCTTAACTACACTGTAAAAAATAATTTGTTCATTTGGTAATTTTTACGTATTTTTTCCATGTAGAATTTACTTGAAAATATTAGTTTTGCCACTTACGCACTAAATTTAAGTCTTGCTAACTCAAACTTTCAATTTAGTAGAATATACGTGGAATATTTAAGTAAAATCAAATACATAAGAACTTTAAGTAATTTCAGCTTGTATTAATTTAGTAATTTTAACTAAAAATAAGAAATTATACGTATTACTCAAACAATTTATGTTGATTATTCTTATCTTTTTAAAGTAAGGACCGATGCAGTGCGTAATAGAAATATTTACATAATTTATGAATATTCATTAAGACCAAATTAAACTCTTTTTTAAATAAAACAATTCTTTTTTTGTGGTTGAATGAAAATTTAAGGACTTTAAAACATTTACTAATTCATTTAACATGGCTAAGCAAAGACAAGACAATTTTTAATTGTTACCCAGTTCAAAACAAATCAAAACTTGATATTTCAGGAAATTGTCAACCAATTTTCCTTTTAAGATGCTACGATCAAGTATATATACAATTTGGAGCCTTTCAATATGTGTCGAATTGAAGCGTATGTACTAGTGATTAATCTTAAATAGAAGTAGTGAATGATGAATGATTAGTGGATGTTACTTGTTAGATTAGATGGGTACCAAATCGTGCAATATGTAATCCTATCATAGCTTTTTTTTAATTATCTAAAATGATTACAATACTTAAATTATTTACGTTAATGTAACTCGATTTAACTGAGTAAAAATTTATTCAGCAAAATAAGTAAATTCTACTTAAGATGCCGTACTCTCTTAAAAAAAAAGAGTGAATTTTCAAAATCACGGACGTCACTCCTCTGGAGAGTGAAAATGGAGTGAAAATAGAGTGAACTTTCACTCTTTTTTCTTAGAGAGCACTCTAAAATCACTCGATTTTCACTCCTAAACAAGTGATCACGGACGTCACTCCCAAGAAAGTGAAAATAGAGTGAAAATTCACTCTTTTTTTTTACCTATAGGTAATATTTACTTAATAAAAATAAGGCAATTCTTTTCCTCAATTTTATTGAGTTATTTCGACTATTATTTTTTTACAGTGTAATTTTACTGGAAAGGCTGTTTTTGATAATCCTTTTACTATCATGGACAATGATGGCACCATTGCAACATGAATATGATCAACAATTCGATCTATTTCAAAAAGAATTCTGCATCGGAATTGGTTTTCAGAATTTTATAATGTGAAGTTTTTTCTTCACCGGACACATTGCCAGGGTAAAATCACATATGTTCGAATGGTTAGAGAGTACATGGAATATCACATTTGTGATATATTAAATACAAACTTTACAGTATGTTGATTACAATACATGTAACACAACATTTCTGCATATTGAGTTGTGAAGAATCCGAATGCTATAATGAAAAGGATTATCATTTTCAAATTAAGTACGGGCAGTGGCGTAATGAGCAAAAACGTTTGGGGGGGGGGGGGGCTGACAACAAAAAATCCGAATCACCCCACTCTAACATGCAGGCCCCGCTGAATTACGTTTCTCAAAGTGGGGTCTAGGGGCAAAGCCCCCCGAAGCTCAAGGGGTATGGGCATCAGTGGCGGATCCAGGAATTTCTTACCGGGTGTGGGGGGGGGGGGGCACAAAATGGCATGGGTTGAAATATATGTAAAACGATGAAGCAACATAACGAGGCTTTAACGGCGAGGGAGCGGAGCGACCAAGCAGGGGGTGGGTCTGGGAGGGAGTTCTGGCCCCCTCCCAGTGTAAGAAGCATTTGCAATTTTAGAACCAAATTAGACGCATTTTTCAGGCATATATGACGTAAAATTGCTTTCTCCTACCCCTTACAAGAGTAGGAATCTTTTGCAATTTGAGAACCACATTTGGCGCAATAATGTCCACCGACACTTCATGGAAAAAAAAGAGGCCCTCTGATTAGTTAGAAGTTAGAGAAAAAAGTGATCTGTCACGTCGTGAGACGTTGTATAAATTATGCTTTGATGCCGCACAATGCACAAAGACGGTGGTCCGGTACTTCACCAGTAGTACTTGCAAAAATTATCTCGAGTGTATAAACTGTGTTGTTATCAGGGGAGTCGCTAGATCTTTTTCAGTGGGGGAGGGGTGGGGGGGGGGGGGGAGGGTGTAGACGCCGCCGATTAACGACAAAACGAGCCACCAATATTATTACCGACAAATATAAAAATGCAAATGTCCAAATGTCTACAAATTTAAGCCTTTAAACCCGGGGCCAGGAACTAAGTTATTTTTCAGTTTTCCCCTCCCGCGCGAAGCGCGGAAGCTTTGACACTTCATTAAATTTTTAGAGAAAGAAGACGATCCGTTGTACTGTTCTCGACTCTTAAAGCTTGTTTCGCCCCTCCCGCGCAAAGCTCGGAAGCTATGACGTTTAATTTAATTATTAGAGAAAGAAGACGATTCATTGTACCAGTCCCGAGTCTTCATCCTTGTCTGAATTCAGTTCCCCCCCCCTCCCGCGCTAAGCGCGGAAGCTTTGGCGTTTCAATTCATTATTACTCTTAATCCTTGTCTGAATTCATTTTCGCTCGTCCCGCGCGAAGCGCTGAAGCTTTTCACGTTTTATTAAATTATTAGAGAATGAAGACGATTCGTTGTATCGTGTTCTTGTCTGAATTCAGTTTCCCCCCTCCCACGCGAAAGCTTTGTCGTTTCATTTAATTATTACTCTTAATCCATGTCTGAAATCATTTCAGACATTATTGGAGAAAGATTAAGACGATTCGTTGTACCGTTCTCGACTCTAAATCCTAGTCTGAAATTAGTTTCCCCCCCCCCTCCCGCGCGAAGCGCGGAAGCTTTGCCGTTTCATTAAATTATTAGAGAAAGAAGACGATTCGTTGTACCGTTCTCTACTCTTAATCTTGTCTGAATTCAATTCCCCCCACTGGGCCCCTTATCGGTATATGTGCAGTGTTACATGATGTAAGTATGGAACGCTCGTTCGCAAATCTGTGCATGCTCAGCCCGAGTGGTGGGTAGCATGTTATCTCCCGACAGTGCTTTGCACAGTAGCTTCTGGAAAGGAATTAGTGTTACTGTTAGTGGCCACTATAAGGCCCTTACCTTAGTGACTATAAAAAACATATGCTCTTCCTGGCTATTTGGGAATGGGTCAGTTTGCAAGAAATAATGGAGAAACTATAGCATTTTGTTGAAAATCATGTTATATCACGAACATTTATACATTACTTGTGAAAATAAGTCATGGTTCAATTTTATTTGGGGGGGGGGGGCTGGCGCCCCCCTAGCCCCCCCACCAGTACGCCAGTGAGTACGGGAGCACAATGATGGACAATTTAATAAACGACAATGCTATTTTCAAAGACTAAACGTTCTGACTAAGTATTTTGAATATTTTATTTGGTAATATCATGGACTCATTTATATAAAAATACATGTCAACATGATGATGTCAAAATAAGATAATGTTCTCAAGTCTCTGCATTGTCTGATAATTCATGCTGATAGGAACCCGGCAAAACATTGATATAGGTGTTACGTGTCATGACAAGAATATTAATGTGTAATCTTATCATCCAGACGTGATATAGTATCCGCCCCTGTTTTTAAAATAAAACAGACGGGACAAGATTGATGGTTACAAAACATACCCCCAAGTTAAAAGAGCGTGTAGCAATATCTTCCGTCTGTTTTAAAGACTGACATGACTGAGTCTAAAGAAAAAGTTTACCTCGATATGTTACCTCGTCTCAACTATTAGGAAATCAAAGCGCAAAATTATATCTAAATGGTATGCTTGTAGACAATCTAAAATAAATCACATTCTTCCTGTTGCAATGTAAATCATTTTAGCGCCATAAAATCCTTAAAAGAATATACAATTTGTTAAGGGTAATCAGCAATTATTTGATGTTATGTTCTTACTTGCAAGCTATAATATAGTCAATTCCAACTTTCCAATTTTCATATCAGAGTGTTACAACCATTATTATTGCTAACAAATATTTAAAAAACACGTAGCATATAATAATGTCTTATAGTATACCCCATTTTCATGCTTTTTGGCATGAGTTGTTCTCGTTGTTCTTTAATAAAGATTTTATTTGTAGGAATAATAATGTAATCAAGCATAACGTTGAACTCGAGGTAATATCCAGGCTAGATAGAGATTAAAAGAAAACTTTACTATATTGTCTAATTCTGAACCATAATCTAAAGATGGTATAGCAGTATGATTAATAAGTAATAATTGTATTATTTTCATGAATAGATAGATTGACATTTTAATTATATATCATAAGTTATGATAAACAAATATACATTTTACCAGCGTAAAAAAGAAGATAATTACTGTCTGACTATTACATGCAAGATAACTACCAAAATATAGCTTAGTGCTATTGAAAACGAAAATAGCGTATCAGTCTATACCTTTCACAAACACTGATAAAGAAATCAAACATTTACCCCCCGTCGGGTTCATATTTCGAATTGAACAATAGACACTATCAGGAGATTACATGCAGGGGGTGAAGTATTAACCCCTGAGTCCAATTGAACATTATCAATGAACTGTAAAATCATGTTACAGGGAGGCCCTACAATTTACGTCTGTGAATACAATATGAAAGTTGTGTAATTTGCATGACTATATTTTCCAACTGGTTGAAAGCGATTTTAACAATTCATCCAATATATATCAAAAGAATAATCTTTTACACATGTTAAAAGAGAAATTTGTTCTTGTTTGACTTTCGTCGTTTTGTGATGCCTCAGTGTCACCAACGAGACCGACATAAGACCAATATCAGTGGGAAACGGACCGACATAAGACCATATACTTCATAACTTTATTATACCCCAAATCAGTTGCCAAGAATCTGTCGTTTTTTCTCTCGATGTGACTGATGTATTATAGTGTATTTTGTAAACGCATGTATTTGGGCGGAAAATACCAAAGTTATGAAATGTTATGAATGTTATAATAAAAGGGTGTACATTACACGTGCATGTGTTCATTTTACATCGGCCCTTAATTCATTTGCTTAAACAGTTGTCGTAGACATAATAGATGACGTTTCAACTTTTAAATATAACGCTATCATTATATAAAAATAGGGAAAAGGGGGCTGCTTCTTTGTCATATAGGCTACCTTCGTTGATTGTTCAATGAATAATCGTCGTTCGATATAACAAACAACAACATTATGCAAAAGAATACCTTACAAAAGTAAAGAACAAGCCGGAGTTTGAGATTGTAAGACTAATTGACTAAACGTCGAATTTAAAACAGGGGTATAAGCTTGATATTAGGCTTGGCTAGTATTAGTACTGATTTATATATCAGTTGATTAATGATTAGCCGAGATATACACTGTTGGTCATAATGGTGGAATATTTATTTTTACCCCAGTTTAGGTAAGGATTTAAAAAAAATTTTTTTTGGGGTAAAAATAATTATTCCACCATTATGACCAACAGTATACGTATAGAATCCTAAGTGTATTGTGTTCATCAAAGTATCGTTTTCTGTTTAGACATGGAGTTATTCAAACGTTGAATATTCCAATTTCCACCTATTATTACTTTCCCACATTCACATTTGAAAGGGGTAGTTCAGACCTTTACAAAAAATTTTGTATTAAATGTTTGGTATCGGCATTGAATTTCCAATACTCTTCATCAGGTGTTCCTGATTAATAGACGACGAATGTGATATATTATTATCATGATTAGGGGAGGCTTTAAGTCTAACAATTACAGAGAAAGATTCACAAGGTTTCTATTTACTATTTTTGTCTATTTTATATGGTTTCCAGGGCCATCCCTTTTATATTCTCACAATACTCTCTCCTACTTTAAATCCGATTCAATGACTCGAGCGTGCTGTCGCCCAACACCAGATCCACTCTCTATTCATAAGTATGGCTTCTCAATTCTCTTGTATCAATAAATGGGACAATTCACAAGAGCTCTCCAGTGCAGGATCTTCTGTGAATCTTTTATGTACTTTTAGTGAACTTTTAGGATTAGATGTTTGTTCCCTTTTCTCTCTCTCTATTCACAAATATCGTCAAAATCGTGCTATTTTTCTTTTCCAAGAGTCTACGAAGTATTTTTATATGCTCCTTATCTTTATGCGTTTACAACGTTCTTCCTTTTACTGTCTGCATTCTTCCTGCTTTAATCTGGGACGTAAGTTTAACCCGATCCGATTCTTTTATATATATTCTTAATCTCCACTTAATCCCTTACTACGTTGAGACACTGTAAACAATTCAAGGCAATTCGTGAAAGCCCACCGGAATGCATAGTTTTCTTCAATTCTATTCATTTCCGTTAATTTCTGTTCCTAAACTGTGCAATGATCCTATAGTGAAATATTATTTTAACGTCCATTTCAGTTGCAGGCAAGTCAGTTTTCAATGATCATCAGTTGTTCTTGACTGTCTGAAATACAATCTATATACAATAAACGTGCTATGGAAAATTATGATTATGATTACAGTATAGCATAGATGGGAATCAGGATTTGAACATATAATTTGTAAGCTGAATTCATCCACTGTATTATGACCCCGTTTTAAAATGGAAACAATTGATTGTTAAGTTATTTAATCTTTGAGATCTGGTTGGCAAATATTTCCTACATGTCTCCTACAATAAATCTGATAACGACCGTCACTAATTAAACACAGATAAGAGGACTTCATGTTTACATTCGGGTTGTCTCCATGCCAACGATCTTTTTTTGTCGTTTGACGAAATCTTTGAACAAAAAGATACACTTTGCTCTTAATTTAAAATATCAAAAACGATATGTTTTGCATTACTATTGCGTTATTTCTGATAGATGAAAACAGAAGAATGTTAGGTTAGATAAACAAATTCACTCAAAAACTAAAGTGTTCAAAATCCCTATTCAAAAGCCCGAAAATGACCACCTTTTCAACATGATGCTGGATCGAACACTATTATAAAGGCACTTAACATTTTAGATTTTTAAAGATATTTATCATTATATGTAATCTTTATAATAATGATACCGTCCTAGCTTCCCCCACAAGGCTGCTATGCCATGAAATCCTCATATACGTGATGTATCATCGGAATTTATCAACTTCATATTATCCTGATTAATTCGCCTACTATTTTTGTAGTTTTATTTCGTGTGTGCTTTGTCCGTCTTATAATGTATTTGCCTCTATCTATACCATACTTTTGTCAGTTACGATCAGTAGCGGTTCTATGTTTACAATTTTTTTTTTTTGGGGGGGGGGGGGGAATTCCGCCATTATTTCAAGCCCCACCCCAAACTCCCTCAACAACTATTCTTCTAGAACCGCTCCTGACGATTATTTTCTCTTTGTCTTTTTGAAAATTGCGTCTCTCCGTTTGTTTCCCAGTTTCTTGGTATAGGAGTGCGATCCCATCGCTTTTCTTTATCATGTCTGTCATCATTTTATCCCGGGCCTTCTCATTAGTGTATGTTCGCATCCTTCGTTACCATGTTAGTCTCTCTCCTCCACCAACTCATTTATCTACTTGTTTTCTTCACATCTTTCCAGCACGATCCCATTCTCCCGCCATTCTAATCAATAAAAACTTGTATTCAAAATGTTCCTTAGCACCGAAACAATACAAGCGTCCACCTTTCGCGTTTTATCTAACTATCGATCCCGTCACTTCAACTATTTATAAGCGCCTCAGGGCAATTTGCCACATCGACCTCATACAATACAATCCTCAACCTTATAGAGTCTTATACTGCAACATACAAAACATGAACGATATTGATTTGCAATCGGAGAAAATATAACCGCAATTAGTGTGGTTGTGGTGGTACTGGTAGACAGTCCTTGTCTGACTTGTTAATAGCCCCCGATCAAAGTGGATCAAGAACTTTTCATTTATTTTCTTGGCTCGAACGTACATGTCACCAGAGTGAAAAAGGATGAAATTTGGTTAGAAAAATAGAGTCAGCAATCAAAGCGGAAGGGGTTGTAAATTCAAGGAAACAAAAAGCGTGTATAACGAAAATGGTTATCAAAAAATAAATTAATACATTTTGATATGATTGATTCAAATTACAGCTCCTTTTTAAACATTATATTTCGATCTGCACCACTAATGATAAAGTAATAGACTATATAATAAACGAGATTAGTAATCACTGTATTGATATAGCGCTTACATCGGTACATGTCATGCATAATCAATATTACAGAATTATCTGTACAAAAAGATCACATCACAGATCTCATTTATTCATGGTGCTCTATGTAATGATGATTCTTTGATATACCTTTGGCAAACAACCAATACTCCTATGCTTATTAGCAACATCAGCCCTTAATTATTGATCGAAGTCTCTCTTTGCTAATTACTTTCAGCTTGGTCATTCTTTTATGTTTTACCAAGAGATACAATGCAATTAATGCTTGATTGAATACAACATGGACGTCATTACGTGGCTGGCATTGAGAATGTGGTTTTATCCACCGCAGTAAAATCGTTTTAAGGTCACAATCGAAAGTGAATAAAATAGTCAATTAATAGTAAACAAGTTTATTTATTGCCGTTTGATAGCTTCAAATCAAAGATTTACCGTAAGTATGATAGGTGAGTCTATATAGTAGAAAAATGCGAACTATTCATGTGGTTTTTAATGACAAAATATAATTTGTATCTTATCGAACGTGATAGTGCAGAACCTGACCCCTCGATAAAATATATATATATATATTTTCGTCATTCATCGGTGATAGAACTATGCTAATGGTACGGACAGGGAAATAACCAAATGAACAGCATGAACGCGTTTCAAGGAATCTAACAATATAGATTGTACCCCTTTGTCATTGTTCGTCTAGTTTTATTGTGTCTTTATTACTTGATCAACACCCCTTTAAACTTGGTACGAGATCCCATTTAATCTCTATGATTTGAGAATGGATTCGAGAGAGACATAATTATATACCAACACCAAACGCAATTTTATAAGATGATAGTATATTTCTTAGTATTATGCCACCTTAGTAAGTTTATTTCTTATTGCCAATGTAAGGAAAATAAAACTGGGAATACTTGTCCATCTATTTTTTTACGTAAGTCGAACGAGTAGGCCGATACTAAATATGAGTGGTTGTGGTTTGGTGTAAAGTTGAAACTCGAGACTTTGCTTTGCCAATACCGTGGAAAGGGTCATGCACTTTTCTCATCCAGTCTTGACTAATGACAAGACGGATTGAAATTGACTCAATAAGATGGAATGCTCTCCTAATCCGTAGGTCAAGCAAGTCCATCTTCATGGTATTATATGACAGCCGACTCTGCTTCACACAAAATTGACACGGCCACGCTAATGCACGTTGTTCCGAACAAGGGGGCGGTACGACAAGCGTCGCGTTCCCATTAGCAACCAGAGTGGTACTCGTTTCTCGGTGCTTTCGGTTCGGTGATCATGCTCCGGTGACAAACGCAACACGGACTTTGTTTCGTCAATTTTATGGGGTTAGGGTTTGGATTGTCTGGGGTTTAGATTAGGTTTAGGGTTGTAGATTAGGTTTAATGTTAAGTTTACAGGTTGAATTCAGGAGTTCGATTAATTATGGAAATTAACCTCGGATCATTGTCACTGGATTCGTACAACGTTGGGCCATTATTATCAGTCTTGCAAGTGATGTGGGTAGTGAAGTCGTTGGCTGGTATGGAAGCAGATTTTTCAAAAACAAAAACTTCCATTTTGAAATATTGTCGTATGAGAGACCCTATGGTGTCATCATGTCATGCAATGGAGGTGTGCAGCAAGCAATTTGCCAAAGAACCGTCTAATTTGCTTAATGTATGTAATTTCCTCTCCCAAAGATAAAATTAAGTACCCGTTCCTTATTATTGTTGAAGGAACTGGACCAGTTACACTTCTTTTACATGACGATGTACCATTATCGTCTAAGTGGTGGACTTAAACGATCGTGCACGTAGTTTTCGATATCGAAAACATGCATTTAAAAAATATTTTAGTTATAGTCTTTCACAGGCATGTCCCGTGTTGTGTGTAGCAAAACGAAAGTTACAAGATAATTTCTCACCAGAAACTTGAAGGATATAATAAGTTTTAAGTCCGATCATCAATTAATAAAGATTATGTATATTTTAGGAAAGCAAAAACATACGTCCCTGACTACGATCGAGAAACAGGCACGGAAATGAATAACTCGGAATTCTTTTATTGAAAAAGTTATGTCCATTATAGTTGTCGAACAGTCCTTAAAATAACGACCGTGAACTAGCAAGAGATCAATTTTCTTGTGTATTTGAAGGCAAAACCAAGTAGCAAAGTGTCCTTCGAATTCTGGAGACAAAGTTCAGAATGATTGAACAAACAAGATATAGTGAGGTCATGATAATTTGTCATAATCTTGACTAATTTCGTGGAATATGAATTAATCAAACAAAGCTCAAAACTGAAAACTAGAATAAGCAATTAAATCTTGGATTTTTTAAACAGTAAAGCTAATGTGACATTGCACTTCAAGTTTTTCATATTTTGGCTCGTGTAAGAGGATAAATTATATTAAAAATAATGCTAAAGATGGAGATGCGGTAAATACATTCACATTACCATTCTACCATTACCATTTTTTCAATTTATGCATCTTTACGAAAGACATTACGAAATCACGTGCCACATTAAAAAATGTAAATATTTCTTCCTTTAACACCAACAAACGGATTGATAAAACAGATAAGAGAGTCGACACCTATAGCATATACATGTAAATGAAAATACGCTTTGTAGTCCACATTTTGTCAATGAATATTCTCTCATCAACATCAGAGGGCGACATCGCGCCCACTGCCTTAGTGTCCCTTTAAGCACGGACCTACTATGCAGTAAGGGACACTATACACTGCCTCACCTGTGAATATCAAGTACACATTCAACACCTCTTGTGTCTCTTGGCATCGGTAAACAGTATGAACCCGCTAAAAGCTTTTAAATTGAAAACTAAGTTAAAAGAAGTCCGACTTCATTCTGTTTAAAGTTTGATTTACTCTTAGGTCAGTATTTACATTTCCTCTGTCTGAAGAAAGTTGATACATTGGCATGAATGGGTTAGGAAAAGCAGTACTTGAATGTTGAAGGAAAGGCTTTCTTATAAGCAGTGTGATACTTGGTGTGTTTTATTTGTAATGAGTGCAACGTAAGGCTGCGCCTAAATTTGTTAAAATGGCGCTCGGTGGAACATTAAGTGTGCCAACTTTGTCGTTTTTCGAATTTCAGTTTCCTACCGTGAAAACATTCCATCTGGTATGTATATGATCTAAATGCTAAGGATGATCTGAATAGGCCATGAGGGAGATATGAGATATGAGAGAGCGAGAGAGAGAGAGAGAGAGAGAGAGAGAGGGGGGGGGGGGTGCAGACAAGGCATAAAATGAAACAGAGGGAGAGAGACAGAGAGATAACAAATATACATGTGCCATACATTTTTATCACATAAATATTGTCAATGTTTACAATAAAATGTTTGCCAAGTTGATTAATAAGTTGTATCTTAATGAACGATCTCAACGATGTCAACTATTATTTTAACTCATAATTGCGCGCTTATCATTGCATGTTTGTCACATTTGTTTTCATCTTATTCCAAACTGCACATTTTTTGAAGATGGAATCACATAATTACATTCACTTGACCATTCAAATGATATTATTATTATTGTTATCAAAGCTACACAGGAATGCCCGCTGATTATTAAATTTGTTTTTCCATTTTCCTTTGCCTTTATAATTATACAGGACGCGAAGAGTGCCGAAAAGCAAGCTACACTTCCACCGCTTGATGCGTGAGTATATAGAGCTACCTTCCTTTATTTCACCTAATACACTCTTTGAATGGACGAAACAGAAATTTAACCATAATCGGGGGATATATTTTCAAACAAACACGCATATATTTTTTTTAAAACCAAATATTGGGTAAATTTTACCGAACTTCTTAGAGTGTCAACATACTTGAACAACGACTTAGTTTGTGCCCCGGGTTTGTGCTCAGGGTATTGTTTTTATACCGATGATATACACGGACAATGTATACTGTAGTGTTCCACTCATGTGTAACATTTTAACCGTCTGCCAGCAAACATGTCGGAAAGTAACACGTCTTAAATTCTATATTTTCAAGTCCTTCCGAATAATTACGACGTTTGAAAACATTGTTGAAGCAAAGCTGAGAGGCAATCGATTTCACAGGGCGTGAATTTGACACTTTTTAGAGTAAACGGACATGTTGTAGTTTTAAATTTGACACTTTTTAGTGTAAACGGACATGTTGTAGTTTTCCTCTCTTGTGTGATATCTAATCCTCTGTTTATAAACATGCCTGGAAATACAACACCTTTAAAATAAACTGAACAGCTTTTCGAATAATTAAAACTAAAGTAACTTACTGTTGCTGACAAGGCAGTAGTGCAGGCAGAGTGCAGATTGGCAATTCGTTTTGTTTAATTACCTCCGTGTGAAACAGGTGCATGATTTGCTCACGCGCTGTGCTCATAGAAGTGGCATTGTAAATTTGAGCAATGTTTTAATTATTGACAAGAACTCGAAGAAATCAATTTACCAGGCGACTTTGTCTGTCGGTAGGCAGGTGGGAATATTTCCTGGGATACACAAACACCCCAAAATACGCTTCAACACCCATTGACATCAGTCTGACAAAACTGAGAGGCGTTAGAGCGGTTCAATAATTAAATGTCATGACAACTGCATCCTACAGCACTAAACTGTGGTTGTTCGCGTTAAACAGAGAATAAAATTATTGCCTGAAGAATTTGTATGTGAGATTACACCATTCATCTCGTGGATTCGGTATAATAATTTCCTTGAAGTTATCGCACCATCACGATAAGTAACACGGAATGTAGTATAAACATGTGTAGGAGAAAAGACAGCCGGGTATTAATCTAGCATCGTAATCAGCTTCTTTATCGGCATTGCACATCAATGAGGTTTTTTTTTTTTTTTTTACGGTGAATGAACGCGAATTGATTGCGACTTGAGTTCAACCCCAAATCTAGAAGGAAGGATTCTTTTTATTGTTTTGGGCCAGCATGGATGTGCAAAGTACCCGGAAAATGACTGCCAATTCACCACAAGATAATAATCCAAGGAAGAGTAATCGAAATGAACGATATTGCTGTCGTGCTTTTAATGCGTACATACGAAGAAGGGACAATTTACCACAATATATTAATCCAAGGAAGAGTAGTCAAAATGAACGATATTGCTGTCGTGCTTTTAATGCGTACATACGAAGAAGGGAATATTGGAGAAATCGCAAGGAACTCGAGCACTGGGAAAGGTATAGACACGGTATGGTGAGGCGATATTAACGCCCCCATATCCTAAATTAAGAAGAGAGTAACGCATACCATCTCGTCAACATTGATAACATTTCTAACATTGTGACGGTGGATTATACATAAGGAAATCGAGTTGAGGAGAGAGTGGGAGAGAGAGAGAGAGAGAGAGAGAAAGGGAGAGAAAGAGAAAGAAACAAAGAAAGAGAGAGATAGATTAAGGTTGAGAAATAATAAAATAAAAAGACGAAAACGAAAGCATTAATTTGGAAATTTGAGTTCATGAATAATGTTTCTGCTATTCGGTTTTCCTTTATCAGCTGTTTTTTTCTTTCTTTCACTGCATATGCATGCTAAAAAGATAATAGAAAAAATAACAATCACGTTACCCTTGATCGGGCCCCTTGGCCCCTCTCAAATAATCTGCAGTTTGTACGACAGCCTCTTCGCCAACTTATCTGCCAGCTACCCTTCTCACCTCTTACGTAAACGATGGGAGGCCTCTGCGGCAGCGTCGTCGTCCTGGTCGACGTCGGTTTCGTCCGATCCGAACAGCACCGACTATCTTCCTTTCGTCGGTACTGCCCGTCTCCACCCCAAGGAACTCACCCCTACCGTTCGGCGGGATGACAATTCCCAACCTCCAAAGTTCTGCTCCGGCTGTACAGCCGAGCTTGCTCATCAATCTGGTATCAAGGTAAGAGCTTTATTTTTGTTTGTTTCAGGATGATGAGATAAAATTTGAGATGTTTTTAAATCACGTTTTGTGGTTCATAATAAATGTTTCATTTTCTTCAAAAGAAGAAAGAAATATCGGCTAAGATTTGTGGTTGCGAGATATTGATAATGTAATATCGACGCCTTTGATATATTCTATGAAACTTGTAAATATATCTATTTTTGAATTAGGACAAATTTAAAGGAAATCAATCTCCACTGATGAGTTAAAACATTTGGCTAGTGAAAATATTTATTATGAACTTAGCAAGAATAAAATGCAATAGAAAGATGCTGTTAAAATTTCCACATATTTTGCTTATATGATATTGTGTGGTATCTTACTGTGTTACCTTTTTGATGCATGCATAATGATGTATTTACATGAAACGGAAGCTGTGCAAGTTCACCTGTCTCACAGTCAATAGTTTTCGAAGTGATTCTTCACTTTCGTGTTTATATATACCACGCATATCCTATCATATTTAAAGTGTTTGGAAATATTTCATAACTATGTTGATATCATTCAACTGATTTTATTATTCAAAAAATGATTTTATTGCTGTGCAAACATATAGGCGAGCAAAGAGAATTCGTTCATCTCTCACATTTCAGTATTTTTCACATCATTTTCTTCCAATCATTAGGCACCAATATTCATTTTTGACAATCCCGCGGATGACACGAATGTTGACCAAGGGGGCATCGAGCATGCGCAGTTGCTTCCACAAAATGGCCCCGCCCAACAACACGTTGCTACTACCCTAGTCTGCTATGGCTGCTCTCTCAGTAAAGTACCACAGTAAGTTTTGTCTATTAATTTACCACAATGTAGGTTCAGACAAATGTGTTACTCACAAAAGGTTATAACATTTCCTTTTGAGATAAACAAGTCCACTATTTTTTTGCCCATCTCCTGTTTTAAATGTTGAAGATCGCCTTCTGTTTGGAAATTTGGAAATTAAATCATCTTTACAAATCTCTTTTTTGAGGGGAGGGGCATCAGTGACTTTGAACGACATGTGGTTTAGTAACCCAGAATTAGGGCAGCGGTTTGGGAACCTGAATGTCCCGGGTTCAAAACCAAGTCTCAGTTTTCTAGTACCTTATGTAGTGCCTTTAGTACTTTGTGTATGACTACTAAAGGTTCAGGTATATACATATAAATATTGAATATGTTTATAATTACGGGTATAATGAGACAATCACTTAACAAAATATGTATTATTTTGTGCGCGAGCATGCGTGTGTGTATGTGGGGGGGGGGGGGGCATGGACGGAGGGGTCATTTCTGTTTTGAATTATACCTCCAAACATTAATACTAAAGCTCTGTATTTCACTCAGTCTAATTAGTTTATAACTCAACCATTTTAGCTTGAAATTATAATTTTCATTTCTTTATTTCTTCATTCTTTTGGCAAAGCTGAATCCTTATTAACGTACATTTTGACAATCCTCTGTTGAAAGGAGGTTACAGAACTCTTATTTGAGGAAAGACCATGCAGTAACGCATCATGCTTGTTTGTCTCGATGTTATTTTGTAATAATATTTCTCTATCTTTAGTGACAGAGCTATTATTTTGATTCATGAACACTCTGCTCATTCTCTATTAAAAATATTTCACACTGATGCAATGTCGGCTTGTACGCATCAATTCATTCAAGATATCTAAACTTGATTTATTTTATCTTTTTATTTCATTTCAGTGTCCATGTGACGAAACCACGTCGTGTAGGTGGTGGTTACACCATGTTTCACCAAACCGCCGAGCCATACAGCGGACAAATCGTCAAAGATGGCGGTTCACCTCAACCATCATCGGGTATATCAGGTATACTTATGAAGACAGTGCTGGTTTAAAACCTACTAGTGGTTTACATTTCATCTTTATAATCATGATCATTAATGATATTTATTGTTTTCCAAAGACTTTTAAGCTTTAAATATCCTTAAATATACTTTTGTTCATGATTTTTTTCTTCAATCTATATACACATGCATGAATATTCTTTTCTGCATATTTCATTACGTCATCAAAGTCGAGTTGGTCATTCATTATCCCATGAGCATCTATATGAAACATGTTTATTTCTATTCATCACATTTCATATATTGTGTGGACCCTTGTGATCTATAAAGGTGTCTGTCATTCAAACTTTTCCAGTTGGACTCAAACTCGTAAACTTTCTCTCTTTCTACAGGAAGAAGGAAACAAAAATCATTTTATTGTATCCTTCATCACTATAGGTTTCTTCGCGCAATTCTTTTTTTATTCAGAATACCATTCCTCATACACTTCCATTTTCTCCATCCATAATCATCTCGAACGTTCCATCTCTCCCATCTTTCTCCTCTTCCTATCACCCATGCCACAAAATCACACCTTTATTCCACCTAAAGCCGACATGTCTTCTAGCGATGATGACATCGACAGCAACTACGATGCGGAGATCGAAGAGGGAGAATGGGCGATGTTGAATTACATCAACGGAGCGAAACTGGAGCAGCCGATTCTCCCGCTCCCGTCGATCCCGCGGGAGAAACCGCTCCATATCCCGCTGTCTATCATGGAGAAAATCAGGGCAGGAGACGTCAAGGGGGTCAGTTTGCATGAACGTAAGTGCATACATTACGTAAAGTTGCTGCGTAAATGCGTTTTGCACACGAGGCGTTATGTTTGATTGATTGATTTTTATTCGACAAGCTTCCAACATACAACAATAACAGATCAAAAATAAGTCAGCTTGAACAGGATAACCCACGAAAGCTCGAGAGCTTATTTCCAGTGCGGTCCCTAAGGGGTTCCAGTGGGGTCAGTGGGGTCCCTAAGATCAGGCCAGGAGACGTCAAAGGGTCAGTTTGCATGAACGTAAGTGCACAGTACGTCAAGTTACTGCGTAAATGCGGTGACGTAATGTGGTGACGTAGTACTGCGTCAGAGACTTGCAAGAGTGTTTGACGGGTCATGCAAAAGGTCACATCGTACAGAAGATGATTGTAAGATGAAGGGTGCAAAGTAACATGGCGTTGAATAACTGAAATAATTGCCTGCAATATTTCCATAGCATGCCTATGATTGCCTTCAAAGCCATGTTTGGCGTAGCAATGACGCAGTAAAAAAAAAAGACTTCTCGTTTGCAATGGGTTATTGGGTTTAGCATTCTGTGTTATTCACTGGCTAGCCTAGTGACACAATACATGAAATAACCGTTAATTCGTCTTTCAAGAACACAAGCGCTTAAAACAGCGAGTAAACTATACTAATTATTTTATACTGATAAGACATTTTTAAGTGTTTGAGCCTACTTTGTTTTAGCGAGCATGCCCGATGGTGACAACATATTATTAGTCTTATTTATTAAAACATTGATGTGCACTGTGTGCATGAAATAAGGAATAACCGAACACAAAATTAAGTAATTAAGTAATTCAATCAAGAAATCAGTTTTCAACTTGATAAATTGGCTGGATCTTCTGTGTAGGATATAACGCTTATACACGAGCTTACATTTTCACTCGACGTACATATTATAATTGTTTCTCTACGTGTATGTTTATTTTTAGATAGCAAATTGTACTACATGTGATCTCTCTTCCACTAAATACCATATTTACAACTTTCACTTTCTTCTTCTCTACTAATTATTCATTGATCAGAACACTGCTACGCTTGTCGCGAAGGTAAGTATTCCCCCCTTTTTACGTTGTAGTTTTAGTTAGTTTCCCTACCGAAAATGATAAAGCAGGTCATATTGCACCGGATAAATGAAATGCAATAATGCGTTTTGATTAGATGAAGAAAACTGTCACTGTTGGCAAGAGTTTTGTTCACTGATGTTATTAAATTTTCCTTTGTAGAGGTATTAGATGTCCATTTTGTATAAGTTGAATTGACTGCATGAAAATTCTAAACTTGATGTGAAAAAACGTTGAGTCTGATATTCATACACCATAGGATAAGATATAAAATAAGAATAGAAGACAAACTAATTGGAAAAGGATAAGAAGAAGAGGTTAACGGAAAAAAAGAAACTACTTATAAATAGCAACACTGAAATAAACGCACCTTATTTTAATGTGAAATAACGTTATTTTGTTTTTGTTTTTCCTCCATTTTTCCAATCATCAACCATCATTTCGCTACTCTGCATTATCACTCTTTGTTCATGACGTCATCACAGCTCTCAAACACTATTGGCCAGAATACTTCACCTTGAGAGACGAATCAGATGACTCTGGGGTTGCCACTCGTGTTGCTTCAGAAGGTCCATTCATACTTCTTATTCTTGTCATTATATTTCTCGCTCATACTTTGGAAAACACCATATTTATAGTACATTCTTCAAATCATTTATCAAATCATATTTTTTCCCTTCCTACCACGGTATTCTCATTTCTCTAAAAATAATGCTCTTTCACATTACATGTAAACCAGTTTAAAAACCTGTTTTGTCACACATGGTGGTCAATTCTATGTATATTGCATTCATTATCTTCTATAAATAAACAATAAATTGTTTTCCCTCATTTTTCTTGTGTAGTACTATTTACCGAAAATTAATGATTATCTCACATAAAGCATTAATTTTTGTTCTTATGATTACATTTTCTTCTTCTAACTTGCAAATGAAAAGGAGAGTCATTGTTTCGTCTAAACGTATATTTGTTATGATGTATCATCAAATGACCCCATTTCAGATTTAATTAATATTTTGCTTCGTTGTTTTCAATATCACTCGTTTTCAGTTTATTTTTGCAGTTCTACTATGTAAATCACAAGAAAGAGCTGCATAATTGATCCCCTTCCTAATCAAAAGTATATTTTACAATGGCATAAAACAGTTATCAAGGTTATTTCAAGTAGACATTGATATTTTTCCCAGAAATAATCGAGCACCATTGTCATAACGAACTTTGTATTTCTTTTGGTATTCAGCTCTTAAAGAGGAAGAGCGCCGCCAAGAGGAAAGAAAACGACAGTTAGAAGAAGCTCGAAAGTTGAGACTGGAAGAAGAGGTGATACGAAAAGAGGAGGAGGCGGAGAGGAGGAAGAATCTCTACAAACGTAAGATATTCAGAGAATTCTAATTACTACAATCAAAATAATAATGATTCCAATGGCTTTCATTATCTTCGTGACAAATACGATACATTTAATTTAAATGTTTATGGCTTACACTATCGTTGACAATGTTTGATTTCAAGATTTTTTTTTAATCCAAAAATCTGTATAGTCGTATTTTAATAATGGTAATTATATGGCAGGTTAGAAACCACCTACTCCAATTCAAAAGGTTTTATCGACACCTATATGCATTTGTTTTCAGGTTGGTTGACTAAGTACTAATGAACCATATTATTCTTATATTTCAGCTCCTAAAGCATTTCAGTTGAAGAAGACTGAGAAGAACGTGATTGAATCCAAAGATCCCTTCTCCTCAGATCGAAATCTAAACATTCCAAAAAGTGAAGGATTCAAAATCAAGAAAACTGAGAAACAGACGACGAAGTTTGCCGAGCACACCCGACAGGAAACCGAATGGCAAGAGCCCCGAAAATTCGAGTTGACGAAGACTGAACCGAAGACGTCAAGCACAAGTTGGAAGCCTCCGGAAAGACCCGAACGACTCCGACCGCTGACCCCACCTCCGCCACCGCCTGCACCGAAGGGAAAGAAACCCACGGTGCCTATTGAGCCGAAAAAACGCGAACCTCCTCCGAAGAAGCCCGATCCTCCACCACCACCGCCGCCGAAACCTGTCGAAAAACCGAAACCGGTCGAAAAGCCCAAACCTGTCGAAAAACCCAAAGAGTCTCCACCACCAAAAAGGTAAGAGCATATCAAACAAGACATCAGCTTACACCTCTGTGAATACTGACATATTACTCAATAGTGTTTTTATGATTTTTGTTTAATCAATTAGAACAATTATATTAGTTTTTTTTAATTTTATAGATATGACGATAGTCCATGCATGTTTTTTTTTTAAACGTGACCCGCCACCGTAGTTTATTTTCTCCCGTACAGTCTCAAGAGTCATTTTCCTGTTATATCTTCAGGCTCCAATCTCATTTCTTCTCCTTCTCCTTCTCTCTAATTGTATGTCTTTCTGCGGTCTCCCTTGATTTTCCTTGGTCTCTCAACTTATCGATTCTTATTATTTGCTTTAAAAATCTGTGTTGATAGTCATTGTTATTAAGGTCGATTTTTCTTCTTAAAATAATATGGTGTAACAAAAAAAAGCGAGCATTAATCGTTTCTTTACCTTTTGTACTGTTTTCTTTTAAAGAGTAAACGTGATGTTGCTACAAGTACTGCTGAAAGCGTGCATTTCATGTGATTGTTTTCATTTGTCAGTTTAACTATATTTTATTTTTAGTTTTCAGGCTGTACAAATTTGTTACCCAAATGCCGAAAAGGTTTTACTTTCTTCACTAAAAGCTTTTTTGTTGTTGTAAACAATTCTTATCGCGTTTCATCCCAAAAGGTTTTTGATTTGACGTTGTCTATTTCTTGTTTCTCAAAGAAGAATTTGTTGCCAGTCAAAAACAAATTTCACAAGCATTTTTCATCCTGTGTAGAGTTAGAGATAATTAATACAGGTAGTATAATCATTCTCTTTCTTTCCAAATATACTTTTTATTTTAATTCATCACTGCATGTTCTTTCGGTCTATGTCTTATCCTTGTGTTTCGGACTTTCATTCTAAACAAAGCGAGCCCAAGGCAGAACCGAAACCGAAACCCGCACCAAAACCTATCGAAAAACCCATTAAAGAACTGGCCAAACCGAAGGAAGTCCCCAAACCTAAAGAACCTCCAAAAGAAAAAGTGCAACCGGAACCGAAACAGAAGCCACAGAAGAAAGAAGTAACAAAGAAAGTTGAACCGGTTAAGAAAGAACTACCGAAACCAGTTGAGAAACCGAAGAAAGTGGAAGAACCTCCTAAAAAGGAAAAGCCTGTCATCAAAATAGAGGACCATGTGGAGGAAAAACCCAAGCCGGTTGAAAAGGAGAAACCCAAACCGGTTGTAAAGGAGAAACCAAAGCCGGTTGTTAAGGAGAAACCCTCACCAATCGTGAAGGAGCAACCGAAGAAGGAAACCCTGCCAGTGTGAGTAGAATGGATGCACAACCTACCAACTCGCACTATACGCACGCACTGCATCGCACCCACACCACATATATCTTCTAATACTGGAAACCCTGCACTACAAATATAACCGAAGCGATATTATATGCTTTTCCCTTGCTTGTTTTATCATACATTTTGCTTCATATTTGTGTGTGTATTAACTAATTAAACTTTTTATATTGAACGTCATAGTATTACCTACCTAAAATGCCATCTAATACCTCTCATGTGAATTTTTGTTGCCCTCGCAGCTGTGAAAAAAAGAAAACATTTATTCACAATTATAACAAAATCGTGTTTTTTTAAAAGTCTACATTATTTTTGCCTCCGCACTATTATCATTTTGCCAGTAATCACATTTCATCATAACTCCATCCATACCTTTTGACGTGTTTATTTCACTGTAAACCAAAATGTATTTCACATTTTGTATATATCCACACTATGTTAATTCCTGACTGCGTTTTCTAATGATGTTACTCAATATTGAATAAGATCGTGTTCCACTAGATGGAAAATGCAAGAGGCACAGAGAAATACATTTAATATATGCTTTTTTTTTTAGATACTTTTAAAGATAATGTCTAATATACAATTTAAACAAATATATATCATCACGGAAAAAATTGTACATTTCTGCTATTAAATGCTTAACCAATCCCTAACCATATTTTAAAAACGGAATGTAATATGGGATTAATATTGACAGGACAACTTTAGAGTAGCCACAATTGTTAACAGTAAAATAGCTTCAAATTATTGTTATCCCATGAAAATCTGTGCTTTGCAGGAGCTGGGAGCTGTTAGTTTGTCAATAAATCATTACAAGCAACGGAAAAGTGATAATACTGACAAAAAACTGCTTGGTAATGGAGCTTGTGTGTGCCATTGAAAATAAATAATCTTTTGCTTCTTGCTGTCAATTAATGCTTTATAGAAGGACGGGCTGCTGGTTTACAAAGAATACAAGTGTTGTCACATGATAAAGTCACCTGATCACGTTATCCATCTCAGCTCACCATTTATATAACGTTGCACATCACGTGATCTTGCTTATCCGGTCCATCGTGCACTTACAATCACATCCCTATATTCGTGTGATCATTGTTATTCTCGCAAGTGTGTTTTGACCATTTTGATTAATTTAATTTCAATCCTATTTATTTATCAATATAAAAGAGTAAATTCTTATCATACTTGTGATACAATTCACAAGTTTGTCAGGTTTATTATGATAGAATCATATCTTGGAGTGAACGTTATTAAATCAAGACTGAATGTATGGTAAGCATATACTCATAGTGTTTTATTTGGAATATAACCACATTCTTATATTACATGAAATATATACAAATTGTTCATTAATGTGTATGTTAATACCCATGGGAATCTTTTCCTAGCATATACTCAATGCTCTACAAATTGCTACTTTCATTATACAAACAGTAACAAGAGGTTCATTCAACTTTATATTGATAATAAGTCTACTGATGTCATGGCATGAAAACTGAACCCATATAATATAAATATTTGTAAAAGAAGCTAGTATATCTTTCTCTTGAAGATCATTCTGTTTCATTTTGTAAAATTTGCAGCAGATCTACATGTATGCTGAGATGATGCTCAATTATAAGGTTAAGAAATACGAGTTTAGGGCCCTTCTGAATAGATGAATTCTCATGATCGCAATAAGTAATTTCGTTTTATATGTTTTGATTTCGCAGTAAGAAACAAGAGCCTCCAAAGAAACCAGAAGCAGGTGAGTTATTTGTTTTATTTCTCTATTTGCTCATGAAAGTTTTAGCAGAACTGATATCCGTGTATGTTTGTCCAAAAAATAATAATCATAAATTGTGCCCATGCTTAGAAAGAGGGGCTTTCAACTTTATCTTTTTACGTTCCATTTTTTCTTACGTTCTTGTTTCGTTAAAAATTGCACTTAAAGTGGTTAGTCTTTTCAAATGTTCTACTTAATTTCTTGTCACCTTGTGAGGTATTTGTTTTTATATTTTAGGTTGGGTCAACCCCTGACACGGTTATTTTTTAAAATATTTTTTAATAAATCTTTATTCAGATACAAAATCACGGATAACATCATACATAAATATTTATAACAAGCATTTATCACATGTTTAAATGAAATCAAATTATGTATCTGTATTTACTTGAAAGCATATTGTAGATTGTAAATTGTGGACCTTGTGAGCTATGATTTCGTTGATATTTTGCCTATTTGTGATATCCTATTTTCTAGTATTTGTACGTTAATTAATCTTGATGAATTCAGTTCTGAAGAGAGAAAGAGCAAGAAATATAGAGTGAGAGAGAGGGAGAGAGAGGAGGAGAGAGAAAGAGCGATAGAGGGAGAGAGCGGGAGAGAGAGAGAGAGAAGGAGAGAGAAAGAGAGAAAATATGGCAGCCTTAGATCAGCAGAATCAAAATATCAAAATATCAGAAAATCAATATGATTGACACTTCTTCTTTCAGCACCTCAACGGGATCCAAACCCACCCACAAAAGTGGCCACGCCTCCACCTCCCCCTCGCGAACCCAGCCCCCCTCCACCAAAAGAGCCGACACCACCTCCTCTGAAAGAACCCACTCCGAAACCGCCGCCAAGAGACCCTGCTCCGCCACCACCGCCGAAGCTAAAGAAAGGTACTGACATTTTTATTTCAATACCCAAATTGATAAATACTGAGTATTATTCTAGAATGCTAAACGAGGCATTCTTTGAGTCGCTGTCTATTGTTCTTGATTGTCAATTTAGGTTAAAATTATGTCGAATTTGTAAGATCATAGATTTATTGATAATCTATTGCATTAAAATATATCTTTTCATTGTTGTCTCATGTACTGTCTCATTCTTAAAGGTGAAAGAATATGTTTGGACTAATACTTGATGATAACAATTTAGCCGGGAAACTAAATTATCATATCTATCCGGACTGGATAGATATCGCGTAGTCCTCATCTTTCTGTGTACAGTGCTCGTAACTTTACCAAGACTGGGCCAAATTTCTTATCATTTTGATGATTCCAGAACATTGCAGTACACACCAATACTTATATGCTAGATGATCAACCTTTCTGATCGATTCCACAACGTTTCTTTCACAATACAATCACATGACCAGAACTGGTCTTTACCTTAATGCAGGACTGCACTACTTGTAGTTACTTCTGCCCTCTATATAGCAAACAGTGCCTAATTGGTGACCATTGGTCCCCCATGATCCTCTTTTTCTATGTTAATTGAGACCTGAGTTGATAAGATAGCCACCTGTCAGTGACCACCCTAGGTGGTTAAATCCCTCCTGGCCAAACTAGTACGGACGGGCTTTAAAACAAATTCGAATTATCTTTTAATCTTTGCTCTATTAGTGTATCGTAGAATCTCTTTTATGGAGGGGGGGGGGGGGGCGGCGGCAGTCAATGATATGAAACATCGCCTAATCTCTTACGTATATAATACATTGTTAAGTATTTACGCTGGTGCACGTGCTTAAAGAACTCTTTACCTTTTGCGGTACAAAATGTAAGATGCCGTTCTGAATCCTTGAATCATTAGTATTTTATGATTGAAACTTCACGCACGCTTTCAGAAACAAAACCTCCACCTGAGAGAAAGAAACCCCAGAAACCGAAAAAGAAAAGTAAAAAGAAGCAGGAAGGTGAGTCGAGTATGGTGTATGATTAACTCAAGCTTGGAAACTAACCTATATTGAACATAACCACGGTAGCGGACTGTTTTCATTAACAAAAACTTCATACATTATTTGTCAAATATTTAAAGGAGGTTAGTTTTGATGGTAAGTGGATAATAAAATAGTTTCCGTGAACGTTTAGCTACAATAGAGGTGTCGTCCGCCGCACTAATGTCCGTTGCCAAGACATTGATCTACATTTGCCACACTTTACCCAGGTGATGGAAATGGGTATCTGGCAAGAATGAATTCCTTGAAATGCTGAAGCGCCGTAATGGCTCCGGTAATAATCGTGCAGCGCCAGGAGCGTTACGACGTGGCGGACATGTGCGCTATACAGTGCGTCCCAGAAAAAACGAAACCGAGAAGTATCGATGTTCTATCATAACTTAATCACAACCATAATTAATGAATGATACATATTTGGAAAGCTTAGAGTCTCCTCTTTCAGTTGATGCTACTCAGATGATGCATATTTTACGCATGAGTGATTAAAAGCAATTTGAAGGAAGGAAACCAAAAAGACATTTGGCGGGCGGTATCTGAATTTCGAAGAAAAATTCACATTTCTAGAAAGTTGAATTTCTGACCTTTCGTATGATACCTCAATCAGCAAAAATGAGCGAGAAATAACAAAGTTCTGTTTGTTTAAAGTAGCCCTTACATTTTCATAATTTTAACAAACGAATTCGTTTTCACTAGGTGCCTGCCGTAGCAAAAAGCAGATTTGACAAAAAACTTAACTCCGTTTCGCTGACAATCAGCCATGCATGAAGACTCTCGTCTACGGCTGATTGTCAACGAAACGGAGTTAAGTCTTTTGTTAATTTCGTTTATTGATACGGCAGGCAGCCAGTGAAAACGAATTCGTTTAATAAAATTATGGAAATGCAAGCACTACTTTAAACAAACAGAACTTTGTCATTCCTCGCTCATTTTTCCTGATTGAGGTGTCATATGAAAGGGCAGAAACTCAACTTTCTAGAAATGTGAATTTTTCTTCGAAATTCAGATACCGCCCGCCAAATGTCTTTTTGGTTTCCTTCCTTCAAATTGCTTTTAATCACTCATGCGTAAAATATGCATCATCTGAGTAGCATCAACTGAAAGAGGAGACTCTAAGCTTTCCAAATATGTATCATTCATTAATTATAGTTGTGATTAAGTTATGATAGAACATCGATACTTCTCGGTTTCGTTTTTTCTGGGACGCACTGTATAAGAAGCCATTATTATTATTATTATTATTATTATTATTATTATTATTATTACAATACAGCATTAGTCTAGTTAAGCATTCTTACCATACATCGAAATGACGAATTCATTATTATGGAGTACATTCATTTTTGACCCATTACAATTTTAGATGACCATTTTGACTGATCAGTAATATTTCAGATGAATTTTGATTGGCTTAGTTTTTTTCGAAAACGAAACGGTTAAGGCCTAATCATTATTGCAAAAGGGAAACTAATTTTTTAATTCCTAATTTTATAACATTTGGTAAGATGATGGTTAATACTTATTGAGATTTCTTTTGGGTTTTGCTTTATCTTGTGTATTTTGGGGGTTAGTATACGAGATTAAAATGACATAATGTTCGTTAATTTTTTGTGAATATACTTTTCATAACACTTTCATGAGACCTTTGTTGACTTCAGGATCCCATGCATATATATTGTATTAACCTAGCGTGTGAAATTGGCTAATAATACTAAACTAAACTAATATGTTTGTGCATAATGGACTTGGATTCGGTAAAATAACAATTTAATCGTTTGAAAGTAGACTAATTTGTGATTTCAAGTTTTCTCACGTAAAATAGGATTTGATATTGGTATTACTTGTCATCCAGTGTTGACATAAATCATGAAAGATATGGCTTAAAATGTCAGAAAGTGATAAATTATGATTTCATTAAAGTTTGCATTAAGATTTTAAAGATGCCATTTATTGAGTCGCAATAGGGTAGCGCAGCGCCAGTCATTGTGGGAGCATGCAAGATGAAATATAATGCTATATATAGGGAGCATTGCTACGAAGCTGGGACAAAAGTGTGAAAAGATTTGTAATCATTCCCCATGTCTATACTTTTCTCCTCAACCTGTTGTTGTTGTTTTTTTTTTTTTTTTTTTTGGGGGGGGGGGGAATGATGTTAGGGCACGTGATCTTCAAGCTATATATATGTCACTTTCAGATCACATGCTATTTGATTCTTTAAACCATATTATCGTCAATATTTTTTTTTCTTTTCAGACAAATCAAGGAAGGAATATGTCAAGATACCCATTATACCGTATAAGTCACCAGGTAAATATATCACAATTTTTTTCTTCCTGCAAATCAATAATGCATAAGAGTGCCAGGAGTGTCAGTACATATACCGGCGCAATATCAATTTTCAAGTATATTCTTGTACTGTTTAATTACACACGATATCTTATCTCTGGCTATGTTATTGGTTGTTTGATGATCAAATTATAATTGTACCAAGGCAGGTCTTTTCAATAACAATCTCTTCACGCCCATGTGGCCCCCGAAAATATCTGACAAGCGTCTGTTTTTATTTTTATTTTTTTAGTGTGTATTCGGTATTCCAAACGAGGACATATAATGTCGAATGGACACTGAAAAAAAATCAAGGCAACTAAAGCAATTGTCTCGTGGTCAAATCACTGGACACAATTTTCTTAAAAACTGCTTTTAACAGAAAATCATGAAAAAGAATAAAGGTTTATCTCACTATATATCAACCATGATTATTTTATTCTTTCTACAGAAAAAGATCCAGCACGTCCACCGAAACAAGACCCCCTTCCACCACCTATTCCTGATCCCCCTGTTGAACCCATACAGAAAGTTATTCCTGCCTCTGAACCGGAACAAGTTAAGCCTCTCTCCCTTCAATCGAAAGACAAAGGTACATACTTGTATTCATCTTATAGAGAGGAAAATATGAATAGTTATCCCATATTGCTGATGTTTATCCTACATTTTAAAACTGCGACAATAATTGGGCTTTATTTTTTTCTCAAAATGTTGGCTTTATATTAGAGTTGCAATGAGTTTTTTTTTTTTTTTTTTTTTTTTTTGGGGGGGGGTTCCGATTTTGTTGTATTGTATTGTCTTGTGCAAGTATCAGAGAACGAGTAATCGCTTTAAGTAACAGCCCCCCCCCAAAAAAAAAAAATAAAAAAAAAAATAAAATAAAATAAATAAATAAATAAAAAAATAAAAAAATAAAGAGAGAAAGAGAGAGAGAGAGAGAAAGAGTGGATATATTTCAAGTATAGCATCAAGAACCTTTGGTAGAAAACAAATCGGATTGGCTTTAGCTCAAACGAGCTCATCCACCAGAAAATCCCATGTTTCCATGGTTACAGGAGAAGCACTCTTTCTTTTGATAGTAAAAGGACACGGCAGAGCGAGCATGAACCGGGAAAAGAGACTGGTTGATTTAATCCTCTACGCTGGCCAATCAGTGCAATCAAAGGGATCTAATGAAAGAAAGCACTAAGACAAAGGCGATGGTTTTCTTATTAATGTTCAATGGTATTCGTTACGTAGGTTGACTTAATGTTAGGTAATTACGATGAGTCTCTGCATGATATTACAACCATTATAGAGTAATTTAGTCTATAGTGGCTTCGATGTTTAATGAAGAATGTGAATGAATATATCTTCTTTCAGGAATAGAAACAGAGTTGTATGGATTCGTGTGGGGGGTAAAAAGCTTTGTTAGGGTTTCTATAAATCTCATTCAGCTGCTAAGGACTTCCTTTTGTCTCTTTACATGTAGTTTTAGTAGCCCAATAAGTGCACAAAATCACTGGATTGCCATCGTGAATATGCGACACTGTAATCAAGTCAGTACTGCATGTACCTCAGTGTAATCCTGATAGTGGCTAAGAAATATGTTATCGATATCCACGGTTACTTTTAAGCTGGGAAATAATTCTGCAATTTGATTTAAATAATTTAACATTTAAAAGCAATTTGTCATGAACAGGATTTTAGCTCGACGATTGACGACTGAATTTCGTATCAGCATTGTTCAAATTGTGAAGTGATGGTCACAAACCCCGATTGATGGAGGTTCGTCGTTTAGTATGGTACAAACGTTATTATATTGGCGGTAAGCTGACGGTCGAGCTCCTAAGCCAAAGATAAGCTATGTCCTTGCTGGGATATGAAGTTAAACAATAGTAGCTAAGCCTTACATCTGAACCGACTCCACTCCGATTCCAAACCGTCTTGACCATTCGAGGCAATGATTATTTATTGGTGTTCGCTCTGGTGCCTGTCTATTTGTTTCGGTCTCGTTGTATGACAGGGATATATAACAATCACAAAGGTTCGGCTGAAATGAGAAGAAGGTGCACAAAACCACTTTTGATTAAGCAGTGGTATGAAATTCAGTTAGTCCAACTGATATGAGTTATAATTTTGTTCTTCTCCAGAGCCTAAAGCGAAGGGTAATCCCCCGAAGAAGAACCGACGAGCCAAGGTTCCAAAGAGGGTGAGGAAAGAGAGTAAACCCCTCGGAGTGGCCGCGCCTATGCCAGTCAGGGTAAGTTATCCTTTATTCATTGCCATTCGCGATGTCCTTTTCTGTTTGCAACCTCGAAACACGTTCACTGTGTATCTCCTTATAAAAATAAATCAACATTTAAGATGTTTAATAATCATATTGTTCAACACATTTTTTATAAGCTTCACTTTTTTGATTTACTATTTAAACAAAATATAAAGCGGCTATTTTCTCTGAAACCTCGTTCGAGCTTTTTTCTCAAAAATCTTAAAATGAAAAATGACTTAAGATCATCTTTCCATTCAGAAATTCACTCTGGTTCAAAAGGAAAGGCTTTAGGATTCATTTCATTTTCAACTTTCAAACATTCGTTAGGGTATTAATATATATATATATAAGAGTTACGAACTCAGGAAAAAAATAATCTGATAAAACAAGATTGTTTCACAATTTTTGAATGTATTGAAGATAATTCCAGACTAAGTTACATATCAACCTTTTTATCCAACCAGCCACCGCCATCAGACGAGTGGGTATTGCCGGACACAGGACCTAGGCTTACGGACCTTGACATGCCTATGTTCCCGGTAGCTCGCAAAATAGAAGCACAATTCCCGCCGCTTCCCGAAATCGCCGTTCCCGTCCAAGCCCCGAAACCAGCCAAAGAACCCGTTCCCGAGCCACGGAAACAACCCATGCCGGTGCCCCAGCAACCAGAGGCCATTATGTGGAGGAGGAAACCTGAATACAAGTAATTTTCATGCTTTTATTAGTCTTTTTTTATGTTAAAATTCTTATCAGTGAATGATTCATTAAAATTACGTCATTATTTGTGATTTCAATTAGTTGTTTCTACACAGTGTAGAAAATATATTCACCGTCACACAAGTAATAAAATGTGATGCAAAATATTGAACAAGTCCTCAATTGAACAAGTCCACATCATCAATAGATTGTCTTATATTAATAAAAGCTACTTTCGAAAATTTACCGTAATCATCAGGTTTTTGTACTCTTATCTATAATGTATCTTTTTCTTCAGGAGTTATGGTCACAGTTTATTATATATTTATACATCAGAAGAGAATTTGTCAGACTATTGATGACGTATACATGATCTGATATAATAATAATAATAATAATAACGTTTTATTTACCCAGGGTAGCCACTTCAGTTATGAAACTGCTCTTCCAGCGGGCCCTGCATAACATAATGTTATTACTACCCTTCTCCAATCTAATATGCTGAGCGCCTAGCTAGAAGGCAGAAGGTCCCATTGTTATAAGTCTTTGGTATGACTCGGACGGGGTTCGAACCCACGACCTCCCGTTCATGAGGCGGGCGCTCTAACCACTGAGCCTCAATGCCCGGTTAATATACAGTGTATGTGTATGCTTACAACTAGCCACTATCCCAGTCTTCCCTAGGTTAATCATCGACGGCATATGCAGTAAGTTTTCAGTCTCATCATAAGGCAACAATATATTGTTCCCGGATTTGATTGGATTGTATCACTTATCATGCTTATAGTAGTGAAGATACACTTTAAATCAGTCCAACTCACTATTTCCTTCTGTATTTTTGTAGACCTAAGAAGAAAAAATGGCGGAAGGTTGAGGCAGGCAATCCACCTGGCAGCCCTGACCCAGCCGTCCGAGATCCCCTCGACTATCTTGCCAAGTACTGCATCGTCCAGTAAGTATCACTGTTCTGAACATAATGTCGAGTGTTTTTTAAATGAAACCAGCAGAGAGCATCTGATAATTGAAACAGAAAAGATTTTTAGGGAACAGATTAATGTAATTTAATTCTTTAGCAAACTAACAACTTTTTGGTAAGATAGAAACTTAAATAGATTTGTTAGGTTTAGTGGGAGAACTGTTATGTTTTGTCTTACGTCTACATCGAAATGCTTCTCTTTTATTCTAAACGTTGGCATCAACAAATCAAGAGCAATTACAGCATACGTTTCTAAAACGTGTATATACCTCATTGATCTATGCTTCAGTACTTTGTCATAATATCACTGTAAAGACAATTTTAATTTGATGGAATTTATCCACTAGTACAGCTAGTCCGCAGCGCCCGCGAATTCGCACGTATTTATACAAGTCGTATGCAAGCTATGTACGGTAAAAACGGACAATAAGCAGAAAACATTGGTACATGAAAATTATGATTGCATCAATGTTTCTCCATAGATTTTTTTCATTTATGTACCAATATAAAGAAGATAGACCAAATAATCCATCTTTACAAAACATCAAGATATTTTTTTTACGTTAACATGCTTTAAAAAGAGCATTTAAAACAGTCTAAAAAACACAGCAACTTAACGATATGCAGCATTAAAAAAATATATGAAAACGCTACTGCATCAAAAAGTAATTTGGTTCATTGTGATGATAAATATACAAACTTTCAAACCATCACTGTTTCCTTTGTTTTAGTTCTTTATATCGGTCAGGAACACGGTAAATACAACACCATGTTCATTCCAACATATTCAACAGCGGTGACACAGCCGATATGCGTGGGTCATCAGAGTATGACGTCACCTGCCGACCGGGGGATACTACGTTATATCTAGCTTTGCGTCGATTATCGATGTTCTGTGTCCGTGCGCTGTACATGAACACGCACGGAGGATAGACGGTGATTAGGGATATTCACGTATTACTCTCGGGTGCGTAACCCCCGGACGTAGAGGCTTTGTATTGCCCCATATACTTATTTTTGTGTATTATACACATGCGCTACTTAATAATAGAAGTCTACAGAGAGTACAAGTTGGATGCGGATACGTACTCAAGTACAATCAAGTACACTATAGAATACCAGCTCTAGAATGAATAGGGGACAGTGGGGAGGGTTTAAGTGTCTTTATGTGCTATTTTTGGCCAGGCTTTGATATCATTTTAACAAAGAAGACACATTTTCTTTCTCAAATGTTTATTTGTGAAAATACAAACTTTCGGGGGGGGGGGGGGGATGCGATTGGCATTGGTATTGTGATTGAAAAAAAATGAAAATATGATTGTTCCCATCCCTGCCGATAAATTTCATGGTTTTATTGCAGGCGATGGGTTATAAAAGTTATAATATGTGTTTTTATTTAAATTGTAAACCATGGACTAATCAATGGGAAGAGCCTTAAACATTAATTTATTTTGGTAATCCCCAGGGATTCTTTGATGGTAATATTTTATTTGATGGTTCTTTTGTCAATTTATGTAACTCCAGTTCATGTGTATTTTTAGAAATTCTTTCCCTTATTCGCTTTTCTGTTTGATTTTGTTTTATAGTGACCCGCAAAATATATATCTGATCATTTATTTTCTGTTTTTGTTTATATGGTAATGACCATTGAATATAAATTTTAATGTGTGGTGGGTTGAATGGGTGCAAATTAAATTAATAATATTCTAATTTTCACCTTCAACATCATTATCACAATCATCAAAGTCATCATCGCCATCACAATCATTATCATCATCATCATGATCACCACTATTAGCATCACCATCATCATAATCACCGTCACCATGATCATCGCCATCACCATCATCATAATCACCATCAGCATTATCACCATAGCCATCACGATCATCATCATCATAATCATCATCATAATCACTGTCAGCATTATCACCATAGCCATCACCATCATCACAGTCAGCATTATCACCATTGCCATCATGATCATCGCCATCATCATAATCACCGTCACCATGATCATCACCATCATCATAATCACCATCATCACCATAGCCATCATGATCATCGCCATCGTCATCATAATCACCGTCATCATTATCACCATAGCCGGTTAAACAAAAAATATATTATTAACACTACTACTAATACTACTGATAGTCACGCACAAGTGAACATCATGTACACCCCCCTGATTTTGTTGGTTTTTGCCGACACCCATTATAAATGCACTTCCACTCTTACACGCACATGCACGCACCAAACACATAGTATTAATTTATACTGGTCGCAATACCACATTTGTAATCTTAATGGCTTTAAATGATATTCTGAATGATCAAGTTTATACACCCCAGAGTAAATATTATACTACTAGTGAATTTAATTCAAATTTTAATTCAACGGGACCCAATAATAACCTTCACTATTTTAGTTTATTAAACATCAATATTCGAAGCTTACAAAAGAATTTCGATAATTTTGAAGAATTTTTATCTATCCTAAACACATTTTCATTTTCTTTGATAGGACTTACCGAAACCTGGTTACACTCAACTTCTCCTCCAATATTCAACATTGAGAATTATGAATTTATTCATTCAGACCGTAAAAACGGAAAGGGGGGAGGTGTCGCTTTTTATTCTCGTAATGATGTACAATTTAAAATAAGACATGATATTCAACTGGAAGGAATAGAAACATTATTTTTAGAAATTATTGATGATAAACATAAGAATAGAATCGTTGGGGGTAATGTACAGACCACCTAACAATGTAGCCGACACATTTTTTGATGAATTAGAATCATGCCTTGAATTTATTTCTAGAGAAAATAAAGATGTATATATTATGGGAGACTTTAATATCGATATATCCTTACCTTTTACCGTTCTTGGCCAACACTTCACTAATTTATTATCTTCATTTTTTTTTAAACCTCTCATTAATAAACCAACTAGGATTACAAACTTAACACATACTATAATTGATAATATTTTCTCAAACGTATTAGATAATAAACAGAATGGAATAATATATTATGATATTTCAGACCATTTACCAATATTTACGATAGGTCCTAATGATAAACACCTACAAATTCCCAATAAAGAACATACAACACGACGTAAAGAAACCAAACGTAATATTGAATCCTTAAAAATAGACTTGAGTCAAGAAGATTGGTATGATATTTATTTTGAAAGAGATGTGAACAGTTCATATGAAAAATTTATAAACAAACTTCTTTGTCATTATAATAAAAATGTGCCCCTCTCAAGAATTAAGTCAAATAAAAAGAAAAATAAACGACCATGGATTACTCAAGGTATACTTAAATCAATATCTACCCGAATTCGTTTATATAAAATCTCACTTCGATCACCCACAAATGAAAATCAAAATAAATATAAAAAGTACCGTAATAAATTGACTTCAATTATTCGTTTATCACGCAAATTATACTATGGTAATAAAATTGAAAATAATAAAGATAATAATCAATCATTATGGCAAACAGTTAATGACATTTTGGGGAAGAAAAAGGATACTCCAAATAATATTGAATTTAATGATAATGGGCATCACATAGACCAAAATGATGTTGCTGAGGCATTCAATAAATACTTTACTAATATTGGACCGGATTTAGCTTCCAAAATAATCAATGAAAAGAATGATTTTTTGAAATACTTAAATAATAACGTTAATCAATCCTTATTTTTTAATCCAACAAATATTCAAGAGATTTTAGAAATTGTTCGTTCATTAAAAAGCAGTAAATCTAGTGGCTACGATGAGCTAAGTGTATCTTTATTAAAACAAATAATTCACTTCATAGCTTCCCCGTTATCACATATCTTTAATTTATCTCTTTCCCAAGGGGTTTTTCCCGACCCACTAAAAGTTGCAAAAATAATTCCGATATATAAAAAGGATGATCACTCTAAAGTTTCAAACTACCGACCAATTTCTTTACTACCAAGCATTTCAAAGATATTAGAGAAAATAGTATATAAACGATTATATTCTTTCTTAGATATCAATAACTTTTTAATTCCTAATCAATATGGATTTAGAAAGAACCACTCTACTGATTATGCTATTCTACAATTATGTGACAAAATAACTGATTCCCTTTCTAAAAAAGAACACACTGTAGGTGTTTTTATGGACTTATCGAAAGCATTCGATACCATGGACCATCGTATATTAATACATAAATTAAAAGCATATGGAGTTAGAGGGATTGTACTTTCTTGGTTTGAAGACTATTTGCGTAATAGACATCAATATGTTATGTTTAAATCTACAACATCTAATATTTCCACCATAGAATGCGGAGTACCACAAGGCTCCATATTAGGTCCCCTACTGTTTTTAGTATATATGAATGATATTGTTAATGCATCACCACTCCTAACATATGTTCTGTTCGCAGACGATACCAACGTATTTTATTCGCATAAAGACTTAAACATTCTCATTACAACCCTCAATTTAGAACTAAATAAATTATCATCTTGGTTCAAATCCAATAAACTCTCTTTAAATATTAATAAGACTAATTGTATTTATTTCAAAAACATACACTCTAAACATGTACTTCATTATGATATTTTTATAGATAACATGCCCATAATTGAAAAAGAAGTTACAAAATTCTTAGGTGTAATGATTGATTCAAACCTAACTTGGAATAGTCATATTAACAACATTTGCATGCTAGTCTCGAGAAGCATAGGCATTTTATATAAATTAAAATATTATCTATCACAAAAGTCACTATTTATGCTTTACAATTCCTTCATTTTGTCATACATATCTTATTGTAACATAGTTTGGGGCAATAGTAGTAAGATGAAAATAATGTTAATATATCGTCTCCAAAAGAAAGCACTTCGTCTTTGTACACATTCACATTATTTAGCCCATACTGATCCAATATTTTGTAAACTAAAAACATTAAAAATCGCTGACATTCACAGTTTTCAAACTGCAATCTTTATGTATAAATGTTGGATAAATACTATACCTTTGGCATTTCGAAATATTTTTGTTTACAATAGTGATATACATTCTTATCCCACACGACACTCATCCGATTTCCACTTAACAAACCCCAAAATTATTATGGCCTATAAATCGATAAGACATCATGGTCCAGACATTTGGAATGCTTTACCTGACAATATTAAACACTCTGCAACTCTTTATTCATTCAAAGCATCGATGAAAAAATATTTAATATCTACATATTCAAAAACATCATAAGGGTCTCAGAGGTTTTGATTGTTTACTTAAATTAATTTTAGATGACCAGTTCATTAACAATACGAATCGAACACTTACTTCACCTGCACACACCCACTTGCACACACTTGCACATTTTTCTTCTTTTTTCTTTTTTCTTAATTTCTTTCCACTTTTTATTCAGATATTTTCTGAACAAAATCTTTATATGTGACTCTCTATTCCCCTACATTCTCCTAAAAACAGCGCCATGTACCCCCCCCCCCTTCCCGGCTGCTATCGCCTCAAGCTTCTTAGCTTATGATAGTTGGCCTCTGCATTTATCTTGATTATTTTTACTTACCTCCATACTTTCAAGCTTTCAATTATGTACTTTTTTTTTTTTTTTTTTTAAATATTTTATTTTGTGTGTATTAAGTTGTCACTCTTGATGTAAATCAATTATATTATATACTATTATTGTTATTTGAATGTTTTGTATTTGATTTATCAATAAATGCAGAAACATCTGCTAAAAAAAAAAAAAAAAAAACTAATGATAAATAATTATAAATGAAATAGGACTAGGAATAACATTTCCATTTTATAATATTCATATTTTATTTATAAACTGACTTTGACATGTTGAGAACTTGAGACCATTACTTGCATAAAATGTGTCGCTGAGAATAAAAGTATTATCAGAGTAAAACATCTTTAAATTGTATAACGGTGACAGTTCGATCAGTTTTTTTATTATAATAAATGCTTTGTTCATGTAAAGCTCCGGAATCCCACCTTCGAAGTATCAGAGATACAAAAATGTAATCACTTGAAATGGATTTTCCTTTTACTGAAAAAATAAGCGGAACAAAATCCTTCTCGTCCTTCTCCCAAACTCCCCTTTCAAGATTGTTTGTTCCTATGTGAAGTCCAGCAAATGCTGATCCAGGAATGCAATGGAGACTGATGTGTGAAGTCTGTGTCTTAGAAGATTTGTTGTCAATGTTCCTTAAGTTTCGATGGTTGAGTACATCTGTCAGAAAAACAACAACACCTACATCTACATATAAGGTGGTCCTGGACAGGACCAATTGGTATATACGTCCAAACTTCCGTGTCAAAATAAAAGGTGCTCATAAAAATACAGTGGGTTGCAGACATCATCTAATTTTTAGATGAAGTAGAGCCACATCAACGCTCTAGCCCGCCTGTGTACAGCTGCGCTGAGTGGTCAATCTGCATGTAGCTCCAAACTTTGGTATAGAAAGACTTGGCCGATGTTGACTCTTTGATGATGGTGGCTGGTAGTTGATTCCATTGCGTAATGGTACAAGGATAGAAGCTGTTCTTGTATGCTTCGGTCCTGGCAAATGACAAATGATAAGGAGGAATATAAAATGGCTTATTTCAGGTATGGGGATTTAAAAGATCTGATCAAAGTAGCTAGCCATTTATGGTAGACATAACCCGCTCGCATTCAAATTAATTTTTTGTAATGAAAACAAATTACAGGCGACAAATTCATGAAGTTTTCCCTTCATTTTTCCACATGTGCACAAGTTAAAATGTACCGGTAAGTGTTTAACTTTGGCTTTTTGTTTTAATTCTGCTTTATTCACATTACTCTCACAAGGGAAATGCTGCTTATTTCTATGGCTGGTTGTAAAGTTTGAGTTGACCAGAACCAAAACAAAAGGCACAACCAAAGTTTGAGAATCCCTAAATATTAATATAATTATTCGAGTCTGACCAGACGCCAGAGTCACTGTTTAATTCTCACAGTTGACTGTTAAATTCGTGTCAAAATAAAATGGATTAAGCATAAATATTATCAAGAAAGCTTGCTAATTTAATGGGATAGTACATGATGTAATTGTAAGTCGAGGGCCCCAGATCAGATAGGGCTTTGTTTTATGTCGGATCGGTACAGAAAAGGCTATGTATGGGACCGGTACGCCGTCACGGTGATGACTACGAAAGTGCGGCCATGTTGGCCAAACGTACACTTTTCGCGCCATATCGGCAAAAATGAGTGTTTTTAACGTAGCCGTCACACAACTTCCGGTTGAAAATCGAAAAATGTGTAACTTTCATGGCCATAAAAGCTAATAAAATACATCGTGCATCAATCGAACTCTGCACTTTTTCACTTCTGCCAACATTGTTTTTGTGAAAAATCGAAGAATTGGGGAAAAACATCTCTTATATCGGTCAGGAACACGCTAAATGCAAGATAATGTCAGAATACCTCCTACGAAAGAAGGAAAATATGGACACATTTCAATGAATATTTACAATCACTCAGATGCGGTAAAATTAGGAAAATTTCATATCAAAATACGTAGTAAAGTATGGAGATACACTTACCCCTACATGCTACGCAGCACAGTGAAAACCAAAGCAGCTGTGATAAAGTTTGTTGACCTGTGCAAAAGTCTCGCGAAATCTCGCAAATCGCGGGACACGAAATACGACGGTTTATCGCACTTCCGGGTGCTGTATAAATTTGGTCATTCTGCCTAATTATCGCGGGCGTTGCGGACTGACTGAGTAGGACATCATGATCTTTAGAATTATTTTTAAATCTAAACCGAATTTGAGTTGCCTTTAACGAGTTCAGACGAATAGAAAATGGAGAAAATAATAAGTGCTATTATGTTTACTACCCCTTCAGCAAAGAACGGGTGCCACATTACCAGCGAATCTTCAACACCCATCTTCGAAGTACAGGGGTCAACGTCGAAGACCGTACGTTACGACAGTGGATGAACGTGACGGCGAAGGACAAGGCAATCGGTGACCACGATGCCGATGATCAATCCGAGACGGGATCGATAATGACAGAACAATCATCCGGGTACGGAAGTGCAATAGTGAGGTCAAGTGAGGTCAATCTCGAGTTCAAAAGTGACTTGGAAGAGTTCAATGCCACCTTTAAAAACACGCCCATGGAGGTCAATGAAGACGATTATGTCAGTCCGATGAAGCTGTCGGCGGACGATGCCGAGAATGATGGCGGTAAAGGCGGTGGGAAAGATTCCGACGTTGATAGCGGCAGAGCGGACAGCGCCTCCAGCGACAACCCGGAGAGAATGTTGCGGGCGAAGATTGCATCGTATGGAATTCAGGACAAAGTACGTGGATTTAATTATATTACTGTTTGTGATTGATTATATTTTAAATCTTTGTTTCTGATTATCATTTACATCGACTAGTTGCCTGAATTAACAGCTATGTTTTCACCAGTTCAGAACGTTTTTATTATTATTTTCCGCTTGTTACATTTTTCAATCGTAATTTGTATCACCTGCAATCTTTTACAGGTTTATAACCAGAAAAGGAGGGATCAGGAAGGATACCAAACAATTTTTTTTTTGTCATTACCAACGGGTTCATTACAAAACATATAGAAACTACTAAAAAGTCATACTAAATTTTATTAAAAGAAATACTCATTATCTGTCATATGTGCATTGATAGATTGTGTATTATGACGAGCTATCTGTTTTTACCCCCAAGGATATCTTGTATTAAAAAATCGAGATAGAAGGACACCAAACAATGTTTCAAACGGAGCTCCTATATATATAACATTCTGTCAACTTCTTCGCTTGACTCTGTTTAAGGATTTGTATTTTCGTTTTGAATCTCAGTGGTTTCAGTTCAGTTTTTAAAAGTGACAACCATTTGATATCCTTTCAGTTCAATTATCTACTGACCATTCTTATTTCTGTTTTTTCTATATTTTCTTAGTTTGACGTAGAAGAAAAACTGGACAAGAGCCGCTTTTTGTTGGAGAGGCAAACGCAAAAAGTATCCAGTTTGAAGGAGAAAGTTGTCCAGTTAGAAGGTAAGATCAGAGAACTTCACCAATGTCGATGTTTTGTGACATACGCAGGACGATAGCAAACCGTAGTGTTTTGTTTCCTCATCTACTCATTACATTTTTCCAAATATTTCAGATTTTTGAAAAGGAATTGTAAATGGAAATTATTGGGGTGGGGCTGGGGTGCGGCTGGGGTGGGTCGTTATTGATTTGACAGAATTTTCCGCCAAGGTCTTAACCCTAGAGCTCATACTGACTGAAAGTAAGCAGTAGTGTCTTAGTCTTCTCTAGTTCTTATCATTTTGTAGTATTAATTGACCTCTTTTTAACGATTTTGTTACAGCTTCTCGTGATAAGGCGATCGCAGACATCGCACGAACGGAGTTTCTCGAGATATTCCGCTTCGATTGGGACCCGGATACAGCAGCAGCAGATGAAGCAAAGAAGAAAAAGGACAAAAAGTCGAAGAAGAAGAAGAAAGACAAAGGTATGACAAAAGGCTCTTATTGTTTGTGATGTTTAGGAATGAATGTGGTACCCCGTCACAAAATAAGCAGTAACAGTGATTGTTACCTTTTCTTGAAATATGTTTCACACCATTGGTTCTTTGTTTCCACCAAGAAAGATGCATGTCGAAGAAATACTTGAGATTAAAGGCACCGCGACATTCTTTGCTTCTCGTTCCTTTTGCTCATTTTTGCTTATTTTTGCCCAGGATAAGACATTCGACGCTTCAGCCTACTTGCTGGAAGGTTGAACACTGAACTTTAATTAAGAGTTTGGTCAGTCTTATATAAATCAAGGCTAAATTATTTTTTATTTTCCTACAGACTCCAAGACATCGGAACCAAAGAGCGTGATAATTGGCGAAGCAGACACATCATCGCCACCATCGTCATCGTCGTCATCAAAGCCGACAGACCCGGTTAAAACCGGCGGTTTCAAGTTTCCTGTCCTGAAAAATGGGACCGACCAGTGGGTTCTGAGCCGAATGACGAACAAACAGGTTGCTATGGTAAGGGAAATTATGATGAACTGCCCCTTTGAAGAAGGAGAAGAAGAAGAAGAAGAAGAAGAAGAAGAAGAAGAAGAAGAAGAGAAGAGGAAGGAGGAGAGGAATGAGGAGAACAAGGAGAAAAGGGACAAAGAAGAAAAAAAAATAAAAATAAAGGAGGATAATGAGAAGAAGAAGGAAGAAAATGATGAGGAGAAGTAGTAGAAGAAGGAGGAAAAGGAGAAAACTTCCATGAGAGGTACACCTACGTGCGTCTTTTCGCTCTCCATGATTATGAACAGTGAGGAGTATGCAGTTCATAACTGTTGATAGATACTAAAAACTTGTTTAACATCACTTACTAATGCATTCTAAGCATTTCTGAAGTAAAGTTGAGTTTGAAAAAAATAAGATCTTCCTACATGTACGTCGTGAAATTGCAATATTTTCTTTTTCAATTTTTCAAATTGTATTATGATGGTTATCTCAACAGGCCGAGACTGATGCCGAGGTTTGCCGACTCTCAGTCAGCAAACAGATCACAGAGGAGAGATTGGAAGCAGCGAACAAACAAATCAAAGAACGAGAAGGTAGGATACTATCAGCCAATCAGAAACACTGTTTTAAATTGGCTTTTAATAGGAAAGTCAAGTAATTTCTCAATACTGATTGGTGGAATAACATGGTGCATTTAGTATCTTATACAGTAAAACATAACAGTATCCTAAGTTATCAAAAACATTTTCGCTATATAATTCTAGAAAATCTGTGCATTACGTTAGTGAAAAAACAGATAATCAAAATGAAGACAGCCTAATAGAGTACTCTAGAATGGCTCTTTCCAGTACTATCCACTCATTAAATTGATAGTAAATAAAATTGCACGCTTTAAAAATTGTTTTGATTATATTTATATTGATAACGTTTATTTTAACTACCTTTTCATACATTTCTTCGTTGCCCGATGGATGCCAGGTCGTGTAATAATCTTCAAATAAATAGTAACCGAGGGGAGGCGGGGGGCGGGGGGCGGGGGGGGGGGGGGATGGACATTAGCTCTGTCTTAACCGATCTTCTGGAGTCAAACGAAAACAAACAACATAACAATGAGAAACCAGATATAACATTGATTTAATTTAGCTTTTAAAATGCTTTTGAGGTGTTGTAGAGTACTTTGCAGCGTTCGACTTTGACCTTTGACTTTGACCTTTGTTCTTTTGCTACGCAGGTGAGACGAAGATGTTGGAAGAACTTGAGACGAAGATGAAAGAGAACGAATCGTCTGGACGGTTGGCATCTAACCCAGAGTTTAGAAGGAAACAAAGTACTCTCTTTAATATGATGAACCAAGAAGAGGTAAGCACAAATTCTTTCACCCCCTCTCTCCCCTTTTAACTATCTCGTCTGTAGTCATTTTTTCTCTGTTATATGGAATAATATAAACAAAGCTCTCGTATGATCTCTTTTTCTCTCGCACATATTCGTTTCCCTCTTCTGGCCTGTTGCACAGCCACGCGTACCCAGGCACATCCCCACACACGTAGTGTGATTTCTTCATCGTATCTTTTTGTTTTTCTCTCTATCTTTAGCAACCTTCTTTTCTCTGTAACAAATGCTCATTTTTTTTTTCTTTCACATTTTCATTTTTCTTCTTTCCAACAGCCATACGAAATCGAGACGACGAACATGGAAGGTCTACTGCAAAAAGTCAACAGTCACTTGATATCAGAAAAAGAATGTCAATATGTGTATCATGTGAGTATTACATTTAAATAATCCTACTATGGGCACAGATTCATTCCCAATTCTTCGGTTATAATTCTGTGATCTTTGCAAAAGCGTATTAATGACCTCATCAGTTTTTAAGCATATTTTTTCTACAATATCACGTATATTAGATAACAATAATCGTAGAAAACAGCAACCTAACATAAAAATGTTCATTAAAGAGATGAAATGTAGCTTATGGGGTCTACTAGTACTAGAAGACTGCAGCTTCTATAAGAAGCTAAAACTGTGTTTTTTAATACTTTTTACCTTTAATTTCCGTTTAAAATTGTTAAGAATTTATTAATTTGTATTGTCTTACAGGTTCTTGATTTACCTCAGCGGCGCCGCATTGATTTCAAGCTCTTCACCATCGTTGCAGCCTTGTCTGAGAAAATATCAAAACTGGAGTAAGTTTCTCTCGTGTTCAATACTCTTCCCTTCTCATCTTAAAAAAACATAATCGTACTTATCGTTCACTTTATATTTCAAATTATACAAATATCTAAAATTTGGAATACAAAGAGAGTAAATTCATTCCCCCTGGCTACCCCCCCCCCATATTCCACTACCACGCACTTTAATTTATGCTTGAGTATTATTTCGTTAGTAAACACACGTGACATGAAGGACGAAAGGCATGTTTAGAATATGCAAGTCACTTTGCGTAATCTTATGCGGGTATTTTTCTATCCTAACATTGCCTCCTTCCTTATCATTTTTAGCCCTTTTATAAAGAAACTCATCAACAAGATCAACTTCGAGGCCCTGGATGTGAAGATGGATCGAGCCAAGGAGCTTTTCTATCTGCTGGAGGACGAGGACGAGCACGGCTTTCCAGGGGAAGTCCCTGTCAGGAACTTGCAGGTAGAGCTGGAGGCAGGAGGCCTTCGGAGGGAGCATGCCGATCTGGTAAGTGTGGAAATCAAATTTCATATTTTGGTTTAAATTTGTTTACACTGTTAAATTTCATTGTAAATCAACCATTATGAGTCCTGAACTTTACGTGTTGCTGTTTTAAACCGAATAAATAAATAAATAAATAAAATATAGCCAGATGCTTCCTTTTTAAAAAACTGATGCATAGATGTAGTACATCACCATGACACAGTTTACCATGAGGAGGATTACAGCCTCGAAATCTCAAAGAATCGTCAATTTTTTAACTTATAGCATATCATTTACCTGTACCTTTCTAAATAGATATTTGAAACAATGTAGGAATAGGTCAAGTGGAAGTCTAAAGTGAATAATTGTTTAATAAAATTCTTCCTATTGGTGTAATTATTCTTCTCAGGTGATGGAGAAGTTCACCCGAGAAGGCAAAGGAACAGTAGACTTCCTGGACTTCTTGACTTACATCCCTCTCTTCATAGATCTGCATGAAAGCATCATTTCCGATCCTCTCTATGCTACCAAGGACCTGTGAGGATACCCTATTAAATGACCTTTGACCTCAGGGGCTCCCATCATGATGCAGTAAATAGAGGAGGAGAGCAGGAAGAGGGGGGGGGGGGGGGGGGGGGTGTACCTTAACAAAACAAAATATAGGCCCAAAGATTGAGACAATTCAGTGGCCAATTAAAAACATGGTCACTGCTTTGTGAATGGATATACCTGCTGATAACTTGCACCAATGAACGCGCTTCTCATTGATGATAGTCAATGTGGAGAATATTTCTGTTGATAATCGAGCATAGAAAAGAGCTAAAGAGATTGGGCAGTTGACCAAATTTGAATGTAGAGGAGTGAAAATTCCATTCTTTGAGGTGTCATAATTATTATGGATTACTTCCCCTCAAAAGTATAGTTGAATTCACTCCAAAGAAGTGGATGAATCACTCTTTTTAGAGTGGATTCCATGTTTAGCATATATTTCCACTCCAGAAAGGAAGTGATCCTTAACATGACCCTCCACATAGTGGATTTCCACATTTCTACAATCAAAAGAGTATATGAAATAAAAAGTGTATGAAGTTGAAGTACCCGTTTAAGGCGATATCAACATGATGGTAATTACTCTAATATGAATTAATCCACGCCCTTTTTTTGTGAAAAGGGTCAATGGATATTTACATTGTTACATTATTGTAAGAATCGGCCTGATAGCTAAGTCTTGTTCAGACGAAACTAGGAACTAGTTTACCATTCCATCCAACGCTCTATATTAGATATCATCTTCAGGGTATATATCATTGTGTTATGTTTCGTGCATATATTACTATCAAGGTATCTCCCCCCGGTTCGGAGGCTGATTGCAAAATTGTGTCCATATATCTCTTTTTTCTGCCATCCTAGTACGCTTTCGCAGTGTCTTTCCACTTCATGTCTCAATGTTCCCATCCCAATTAGCTCTTGGTTTCCCATCTTGATATATTAATACCCGTGTTCAATATGCCGTACATATATAGTGTCAGAGCATTTTGTTCACTGTTCAAATGGTAGTTGCTTGCTTATTCAAGTAATCGCCCTGTAGCATAATAATTGCGACTAGTACATATAAATACTCGTTGTTCTACTCAGTCTATGACAATCAAGAAACTTTTGTAGCTTTGTATTTAATAGTAGTAGAGGTTTGTCGCAAGCAGGGTTTAATGGTTCACCTGTACAGATAAGTAAAATGGTCCAAAGACAGTGGTCCGAATTCTCCGACACCATAATCATTTTTAATGAACCATAACAATTTGTTTTTCTCTAATATTTTTGCCATCTGTCCTCCTACAGTCCTCTGTCATCCATGCCTCGATTATTTCTTTTTCTTCTTTTCTGCCTGTCTCATTATTTGCTTTTCATCCTCTTTTATGATATCTTTCACTGAACTTCTACAACTATTTTATCGGTGCTTACATTATAATTTTCTTCCTTTTTACTTGTTTACCTCTCTCTCTCTCTCTCTCTCTCTCTCTCTCTCTCTCACTCTCTCAATCTCTTTTAAAACTTAGTGATACTCTTTATCATCTTCGTTTTCCTCATTTTTTTTAATTATTGCATACTATGACGTTAATGAGCGTGTGCAATCTCATAATCAAGAAAATATATTCTTGGCATTGTATATAGCATCATGATGCAGTTTCAAGAGTTGAATTTATATTTCAAAGCTGTCATTTTATATTAGCTATGTAATAATATGTGTAGTCTATGAAGCAATCTTGTATGTATCACTGCGAGCAATCAACCATTACGTATATATTTTACCTCAAGGTTCAATCATTGATGTCGTCTTTCCCTATATTCACCAACTCTTCATATTAGGCGGTGTCACACAGAGGCCAAAAATCCGGTTTTTAGATATCCGGATTTTAGTTATCCTCTTAATTGCTGTCTGTCACCAATTATCCCATTGAAAATCCTCCAACGAAGCAAAAAATCCTCCCTTTTTTAATGGATTTTTCTGTGTGACACCGCCTATAGACTATAGTATTTTTATTTGTATGCTTTTTAATTTGTATGGCCGACGTGTTCAAATTACCGTCAAACATACTTTTGATCTGCAATATCCTGGATTTTGTTCATGATTTTTTTTCTTCTTCAAGATTGTGACAAAAATAATAGGCTATTTAAGATATCTAAGATAACAGCTATCCACAACAAATCGCATATTTATGATTATGATGTTTTCGCTTGTAAAGTTAAAACCTTTCTCTTTAACATATTGTCTAAAATTGTGTGCATAAATATTTTATCTTGCCATATATTAAGCAAGGTATGGTTAGTGTATTATATTGAGGGGGGGGGGGCGCTTTGAATGGAAAGATACGTTTTTACTCCAATATTCATAGGCTTTTATACTTTCTTATAATTTACCGCGTTAAATTTTTAGCGTGGGAGCATACAGGCCTATACAACTCTTCAGAAAAAAGCCTCTAAATCTAGGAGCTGACTGTCAACGTGGCCATCTTACCAGGGGCTAAATGTCCATCAGTAGCCGAAAAATCCATTTAAAACGCATAAGATACTGCTAAAGATTCAAAAGATACTGCATAAATAGTTAATTATGACTGAATTGCCTTGAAACCCAATAAAACAAGCAAACCCATTCTTTTGAAAGTTAACCAAGACGATCGAAGTTAAACGAAAGAATGAAACATTTCATGTAAGGGTTCATATATTTATGGAAATCGATACTAACATTATAATATATACAGAGATACAGGTGTATCATTTTAAATTAAATACGAATGTATATTGTGCAATGCTGATGATTAACTAATTTGCTATAGTGTATAAGTCTGCCGAATATTGTATGAAGCAATAAAAGATAAAGTTATTTACATATAGATCAGTGTACTGCGCAGTCAATTTATCATAATATGATGTGTCTTCTAACTATATATCATAGTTGTCAAGAGGCTTAGGAAAACTGCAGAGAGTGTGTCCATATAATTATCTAATATGAATATTGATAGAGGTATGTAATAATAATAATAATAATAATAATAATAGCTACTTCTTATCAGGGGCGGATCTAGCTTTTTGCTAAGGGGGGGTTTTACCAAAATAATGACGATGCGGAGCATCGTCCACGAGCCGCGAAGCGGCGAGCCGATTTTTTTTGGGGGGTGTTTATTTGAACCCCGTAAGTGATGTTTTCCTGGCATCTATTAACACAATGGAGACCATAAAAAGCAGTGCATGATAACGTCTTTTTAAATCAAGTAACAGTTTAATACACAGTTATATCCAGAGTTAAGTTACGTTACCAGATGAGTTGAATATCTTCTCACAATATTTTTTTTCTTTTTTTCTTTCTTTTTTTTTTTTTTTTTTTTTTTGGGGGCCGCCCAAGGGGGGGGGGGTTTAAACCCCCTAAACCCCCCCCCCCGTAGATCCGCGCCTGCTTATATAGCGCTTTTCAGGACCGAAGGCCCTCTCAAAGCGCTTTACAGATATATATATTATTACCCCGGTCATCGGATTCAGTCTTACCCGCACACAGTGTATGCACGTTCTCCACAAACCATTGATGCAGATAAAAAAATATCTCTACATACGCGCACACACACACGCATGCACACACATACACACGCGCGCACGCACAGGCACACACACACACACACACACGCGCACGCACACACACACACACACACTTTTTTTAAAAGCAATTTTGTTTTATTTCTCCAAATGTGTATACAACCATAACATACAATTGAATAAAATAAACGTGTTCAATATTGATGCTTTTACATAAACATAATTAAACAAAAACTTATTTGCAGTTTATATAACTTAGCAACAAAGTAAGCATATAAGTACCTAAACATAATATGTCAATTGCAAATGTTATTCACTTATATTTAAAAAAAAACTTAAACAAATCTGGAGGTAATTTCACTGGAACAATCCTGCCCCCCTCCCTGCCCCCTCCTGCCCCCCTCCCTCACACATACATACTCACCCACCTACACACATACTCACCCACCCACCCACCCACCCACACACACACACACTACCCACTCAGTGGATGTCTGCTAACATTCTCACCTCAAGAAAAATATACTAAATAACTTTTGTGCAACGTTGGTAGAAGAGCCTCGTGCATGTTGTGTTCTCATCTTATACTAATACTAGTACTACTACTACTACTACTACTACTACTGTTTTTGCTGCCAGGCGCGTAAGCAGAGGGGGGGGGGGGGGGGTTGGGGGTCCAAAAATTGTGCTAATGGGTGACCCCAAAAAGGTGACCCTACCCCCCCCCCCCAACGGAACGAAAATCGATCGGCCAAATTTTCAAATTTTCGACACACACTTATTCAGCGGCTGGCTGAGTCGTTGCGTTATTTTTTATCAAATCCTGGACCCCCCCCCCCCCCAAAAAAAAAAAAAAAGTTATCTAACCCCTTAGTACTGCTACTAATACTTTACTACCCACACTGAAATATCTTTGAAACGAGACATCGTTTTGTTTGGGTTCAAGTGAGATATTTTCAGGCTGCAATTTCAAGTTTACTTTGGCCAACTTTAACCTTATAAGCTGACAAAACAACGTATTATCAAATGAGGCGACACAATTAGAGAGTAAAACTGTACCGTTTCAAATAAGGTTCATGGAAAAGAAAACTCTTGAGCATTTTACCTTAACTTTGCACAACCAAAGTAGTTTGACGCTCCAAAATAAGATCCCTCGCAATGGATGGTTGGTTTGTAAATTGGATAAGGTTCTGAACATGCATGCGCTCGAAACTTCTTTGTTTCTTCCTTCTATAAACTTTTCTTATTTAATTCTTTGTTACTTCCTTCTACACAGTAAAACGCTGCTTAAAAAAGTGATCTTAAACAACAGTTGAACAAATTGTAAACAATGTTGCTCAAAACGAAAGTAATTTTGTTAAACATTCGCTGTTTAAAATTTAATGACTGCTATATTTGCTATACCAGAGCTTTTAGACAGTGTTGTTTACATATGACGTGATATGTCACGTGCCAGTATAAGTAAAGTGCACATCATGGCCGACCAAGCTACCGACGCGACGCACTTCTAAGTGACTGGGGATTCAATGACTTAATTGAAATCACTTTTCTATTAACCAATTTGAAGTTTTTAACTTGTAGCGTAAGTTCACAGTTAAAATTTTCAGTATCTGTACGCAAATGTCAGAATATAGGTAGACTTAAAATCGTCGTGTCATGCAGTGCGGCACTGATCGCGCACTCTGTTATAACGTGTGCTAAATTCCTTGCCATACAGAATGCATGCATTATGCAGTTTATACGTACGTGCATGGGCGCTCATGCAAAATGGGCACTGTTTTTTGCGCTAATTCATAAATTGCAGAATTACCCTACAATATTGTTAGTCTTCATATACCTATATAGATATATACCTATATAGAATTATACCCCATTATACAACCCTTTTGTGGTAAACAACCCCCACTGAACAACAGCTCCTTTTTAAACAACTTTCTTTAAACAACCCAGTTGGTGTAAACAACCCCTACTGAACAACAACTCCGTTTTAAACAACTTTCTTTAAACAACCCAGTTGGTGTAAACAACCCCCACTGAACAACAGCTCTCTTTAAACAACTTTCTTTAACAACCCAGTGGGTGTAAACAACCCCCACTGAACAACAGCTCCTTTTTAAACAACTTTCTTTTAATGCTAAATATATTACTCATTGCGGATATAGTATCGAAAATAATATCGCTAGTGATATTCGTTTGTCTCGCAATGTGGTCAATAAGGAATCTAAAAGATCACGACGTTTCGTATGCTACTGCAATACTTCGTCAGGTGATAAAAACTGTTGTAAGCAAGGGTCTTTTATACTTTACGGGAGGACCGTAAAGCGGTCTAAAATTCGATCGATAATTGGAACAATAACGCCCAATGCCTATTGGTCGACGCACACGGTGATCGACCAATCACCAAGGCCGCTGGTTCGGCCGCTGGTTCGGCTGATGCACCAGGCCTATTGGCCGACGCATACGGTACTCGACCAATCAACGGGCCGCTGGCTCGGGCCGTCTGCTGAATGGAATCCCCTCTCTTGCTTGCCTCGTGTTTGGAAGAGATACGTAGATGACACCTTCATCATAGTTCCCATCTCTGAAACAGATAAGCTACTTAAACACATGAATAGCCTTGAACCAACCATCCAGTTCACATCAGAGATAGAGTGTGAAGGGAAGATAGCATTCTTAGACACTCTAGTTCATAGACACGACAACCATAGGCTCTCCACCTCAGTCTATAGGAAGCCTACCCACACAGACCAGTACATAGCGTTTGACTCTCACCATCCCATATCGGTGAAGAGAGGTCTAGTGAAATGTCTATTTGACAGAGCTTCACGCATTGTGACAAGTCCACAACAGCCATGCACAGAACGGACCCGTGTTCGCAGTGCCCTGAGTCTCAACGGTTACCCACGCCGTTTTATACACAATACCAAGAATAGATCGTCGGAACCCAGGGATCAGAAGGTATACAAGACTTTTACAGTCTTGCCGTACATTGATGGGGTCTCCCAACAACTCAAGCGCCGCCTAGAGAGCCATGGCATTCGAACGGTTTTCAGATCAGATACCACCCTACGTCAACAACTTACACGCCCCAAGGATCCAATTCCTCCACATAGACGGGACGGCATTGTGTACAACATCCCTTGTAAAGGATGTGATAGATCCTACATCGGTGAAACTGCCCGTCCGATAAAAGAAAGAATCACTGAGCATAAGAGGGACGTCAGACTCCGTCGAACTGACAACTCAGCCGTAGCCGAACATGCTTGGGACAACCAGCATCAACCAGACTGGGACGGGGTTCAGTGCCTTTCCCAAGAACGGCATTGGTATACACGGAGGGTAAAAGAAGCTGTCAATATCCGTCTCAATCCTAATAATTTCAACAGAGACAACGGGATCGATATCCCCGAATTTTGGATGCGGACGATACGCCGCCATGACACTCGCCGTCCTGCCAGCCAACAACGGTCAGGGGCGGATCTAGCTTTTTGCTAAGGGGGGGGTTTGACCAAAATAATGACGATGCGGAGCATCGTCCACGAGCCGCGAAGCGGCGAGCCGATTTTTTTGGGGGTGTTTATTTGAACCCCGTAAGTGATGTTTTCCTGGCATCTATTAACACAATGGAGACCATAAAAAGCAGTGCATGATAACGTCTTTTTAAATCAAGTAACAGTTTAATACACAGAGTTATCATGTGTTTGGTTAAGTTACCAGATGAGTTGAATATCTTCTCACAATATTTGCACTTGAAAGGGTTTCTCTCTAGCGTGCGTTCTTTTTTCTTTCTTTTTTTCTTTCTTTTTTTTTTTTTTTTCCTTTTTTTTTTTTTTTTTTTTTTTTTTGGGCCGCCCAAGGGGGGGGTTTAAACCCCCTAAACCCCCCCCCGTAGATCCGCGCCTGACGGTCGATTCCATTCAGCAGACGGCCCGAGCCAGCGGCCCGTTGATTGGTCGAGTACCGTATGCGTCGGCCAATAGGCCTGGTGCATCAGCCGAACCAGCGGCCGAACCAGCGGCCTTGGTGATTGGTCGATCACCGTGTGCGTCGACCAATAGGCATTGGGCGTTATTGTTCCAATTATCGATCGAATTTTAGACCGCTTTACGGTCCTCCCGTAAAGTATAAAAGACCCTTGCTTACAACAGTTTTCAAAATCCAAGCACAGCGCGAGAGGCATAAATAGTCAATTTTGACTGAATTGCCTTAAAACCTAATCCAAAAAAAAAAAAAAAAAAGTTTTTATCACCTGACGAAGTATTGCAGTAGCATACGAAACGTCGTGATCTTTTAGATTCCTTATTGACCACATTGCGAGACAAACGAATATCACTAGCGATATTATTTTCGAAACTTTCTTTTAACAACCCAGTGGGTGTAAACAACCCCCACTAAACAACAGCTCCTTTTTAAACAACCGTCTTTAAACAACACAGGTTGTTTAAATTGTGATTTTAAACAATTTGTTCAAAATGTTGATTAACTAAGTGTTTAAACTTTAAACAACTCGAGTTGCTTAACATTTTAAACAACTCTCAGATCAGGTCACCCGTTAATCCAAAGTTGTTTAAACTTTTAAACAACTTGTTCACAAAAATTTTAACTGTGTATAACCTTTCCCTATGGACTTCTTTCTATAACCTTTTCTTATGATATTCTTTTTTTTACTTCCTTCTATAACCTTTCCCTGTGTTATTCTTTGTTTCTTAGGTTTCTATAACCTTTCCTTATGTTATTCTTTGTTTCTTCCTTCTATATAACCTTTTGTTATGTTATCCTTTTTAACTTCCTTCTATAACCTTATCCTGTGTTATTCTTTTTTTTCTCCCTTATATAACCTTTTCTTATGTTATTCTTCGTTTCTTCCTCCTATTACCTCATGTTTTCTTTTCTGATGTTATTCTTTCGGTTTATATTATTTTATTCTTTTCTCTTCCTATCTTTCTTTACGCTATCTTTTGTTTATTCCTTCTATCGATTTTTTTTATATTATTATTATTTTTTTTTATCATTCTACCACTTTCTCTTTATGGTATGCTTTATTTGTATCACTGTATCTTCTTGCTCTCTTTCTATCCTTATATCATTCTCAGTTTTTCTACCGCTTTCTCTTATGGTATGCTTTATTTGTATCACTGTATCATTTTCTCTCTTTCAGTACTTTCCCGCCAAAACACACTCACGTCCGGTTAAAGATCGCTTCCTGGTACGGTTTGGGGGTTCACACTGCACGCCGGCTAGATTGGTCTGGAGCGTTCTAGGAAGTCCACATCGCGAAGCGATCTTCTGGATCGGTCCAGAAGATCGCTTCCTGGCACGGTTGTCTGTTCTCACTAACCGTGGTCAAAGGCGGCCATTTTCCATTCTCATAAGTGCCCCTTTTCAATTTTGATAAGTGCCCCCTTCACCTCTGATAATTACCCTATTCAAATCTGAGTGGTGCCCCTTTTACTTTGACAAGTGCCCCTTTTCCTTTGTAACAATTGCACTTTCCCCTTTTAATAACTACCCCCCTTTTAACTCTGATAAGCGCACCTTATATTTTCATATGTGCCCCCTTTCCTTCCTAATAAGTGCCCAATTTCCTAATGATAAGTGCCCCCCATAAAAAGGAGCCCCCTTCCCCTTCTCATAAATGCCCATTTCCATCTCTGGTAAATGATCCTATTAACCTCTAATAACTGCCCCTTTAATTTTAACATGTGCCTCCTTTTCTTTTTAATAAGAGCCACTCCCCCCCCCCTCCCTTCTCATAAAAGCCCCTTTTCACCTTCAATAAATGCCTCTATTAAAATCTGATCGGTGCCCCTTTTCTGTAAATAAATGCAAATTTTCCTTTGTTATAAGTGCTCCTTTTTCATCCTCATAAGTGCCCCTTTTCATATCTGGTCAGTGCCCCCCTTTTCACCTCTGAAAATTTTCCTTTTAACAACGATACGTGCCCCTTTTACTTTCTAATAGGGGAACTATCCCCTTTTAATAAATGTCTCTTTTCACCTCTTATAAATGCCCGTTTCAAAATCTGATGGGTGCCGCTTTTCCGTCGACAAATGCCCAATTCCCATTCTCATAAGGGCCTTTTTTCGTCCCTGGTGAGTGCCCCTTTTTGTAGGTTGTAAGAAGTGCCCCATTTTCACCTCTGATAATTACCCTTTGTACTTTGACACGTGCTCCTTTGCTTATCCCTTTCGATAAATATCCCCTTTTCCTCTCCCCATTAATTACGCGCCCCTAATTTCAAGCGACTAAGAGCAATTTCCTCCAAAGCTCGCTCGCTACGCTCGCGCGCATTTATGGTTGATATAATTATGTTACTTATCAAAGGTCTTTTCAGTCTCTCGTTATGAGAATGTGCTTATAATCCCATCAGGATTGTTTTTTCCTCTTTATGAGATGTAATTTTTCGCACTGCGACCTCACAAATATTAAATATGTTCCTCAATCGCTTCGCTCGCTCGCAAATGAATTTTCAGACCTTCACACCCAACTGGAAAGTATGATGCTTAAGCAAAATCTTGTAGTGTGTATAAAGAGAAACAAATACTAGTATTGAAAATCATCCCTGATAATATAATCACATTGTACGGTTATATACCAATTATGTATACAAATTTAATATTTTCGCTTTGAGATTTCCCTTTGTAGGTGCCCTTTTTGTTAGTGCCCCCCCCCCCCACTTTGAAGGTCGCTCCACCACCCCTGCGTGTGGTTACGTACGTGTAAGAAATAGTTGAGATAATTTGTCCAAAATGGGAAAGTCAAGCACAAGGTACAGTTTTTTTTCTCAATAGGTTTTTATTCTTTTGTACACAAATTGTACAACATTTTATAAAAATTAATCTTCACATAAATAAATTTGCAAGTGAACTTTAAAATTTCAATACAAGGTTCCAATTTGATTTTCATATAAAATATATTTGCAAATGAAATTTACACATTTACAGAAGAAAAATATTTACATAAACAAAATTATAGTTCCACATTTAAAACAAATCGCAAATAAAGTTTTACAATTTTCTGGACCAGCTTGCATATAAATTTCCAATTATTTCTTTTCTTTTCCACAATAACTTTGCAAAATTTCCTTCAGAGAGAAAAAAGAATGGGTTTCTGGTGCAGTACTAATACAGATGTGGCTACTCAGTGCAAATAAGACCAAATTATTCATTATCTATCTTATGATACCGGGCACAAGAAGTAAGGAACTTGTGTACCCAAATGGATGATTTACGGAATAAGACCAACTGGAGAAGAGAGAGAGAGAGAGAGAGAGAGAGAGTTTATGTGTGTGCATTTTGTGTGTATTTAAGGTTACAACACTTTATCAGGAAGTACAGAGAATTTCAGTTGTTATTACACGGAGTCATTTACACCAAATAACAACTAATCAAGTCCGGAAACTTTTAATTTTCAGCTCATTTTGCCAAAAAGAGCCAGAGACCTATATTGACACATACTTTTAAATTACGTGAAGGTCAGATGGTCATGGAAATTTAATATTGAACATTACGATTTAGTTGAATTAAAGGATATGGAGTGGCTAGATATGTTTTTAGGATTATCTGGTAACTCGAATAAGAATTAAGTGTGTGAATACTATCATAATTGTTTTGAAAAATACAATTTGTAAATCAAAGGAAGAAGGTCATTTACCTTATTCAGAAAATTATTTCGGATTTTATCAAGGTACTCAGGTTGTCGTTGAATTATAAAATATTGGTAGAATTAAAAGTGAATTAAATTACTCTACTTTTATCTTTATATTTCAAGGATACCTCATATTTAATGTTCGGCTTTGGTGAAGGAGGGGGAAAATGGATATCATCTTTCAGTGGTGTGAATGTGAGCAGGTTATTTGTCAATCATAATCGCGTGCTGTCTGAGAAACGGTATTGTTTTAGTACTGTATTTTTATTGCCCTCCTCTGTCACTGTCATTCTTTAATGAGTTTTGTAAAAGATGAATACTACTTTTAGCAACTTATTTTGACTAAAGTTTTACTTAACCAAGGATCAGCTTTCTCTGTTGCAGCTAATTCATTCATAATGTACTCTTAGATTTTTACCTCTGACAGTTTTTATCTGGCATCATTTGAAAGATTTAGAAAAGCAAGATGCGCAGTGCAGTCAAGATCGCTTTATATTGAGCCCCTGGATGCTCATCTGACGGTAATTTAAAGCCTAAAACCCCTAAGCTTCTGGGGGCTCCGCCCCCTGGACCCAACGCCAATTAGTGACCTGCCAGTGTCACAAATAGGGTTTAAAAATGTGCTCATCTGACCGTAAGTAAATGCCCATGCGCCCTGAGCTTCGAAGGGCTCCGCCCCTTGAACCCCGCCGGAGTTTTGCCCCTAGCCCCCACGCCGATTTACGCTACGCTCTACTTGATCGTAAATAATATAGCCTCCCCCCCCACACCCACTTTGAAACACGTTCAGCAGGGCCTGTATGTAAGAGTGGTGGCGATGCGGATTTTTGTTCTGCCCCCAACTATTTCGTTCATTACGCCACTGCTTTAGTGGTCACCATTACGTACCATTCACAAATAGGGTTTAAAAATGTGCTCATCTGACCGTAAGTAAATGCCCATGCGCCCTGAGCTTCGAAGGGCTCCGCCCCTTGAACCCCGCCGGAGCTTTGCCCCTAGCCCCCACGCCGATTTACGCTACGCTCTACTTGATCGTAAATACTATAGCCTCCCCCCCACACCCACTTTGAAACACGTTCAGCAGGGCCTGCATGTAAGAGTGGTGGTGATGCGGATTTTTGTTCTGCCCCCCCCCCCCCAACTATTTCGTTCATTACGCCACTGCTTTAGTGGTCACCATTACGTACCAATATTTGGCTCGCACAATTTTAAATTGTGCCCCCCCCCCCATAAGAAATCCTGGGATCACTAAAATCTTTATAATACCATTCTCAGAGACATTCATTCTCTGGAAGAACTTAATACATGAGATTTTCGTAATACAGCCGGACAGGCTGGAACATTCAACTCAGCAAACATTTGACTAGCACTAAAGTATCTAGGTAGCCTAAGAAGCATTCTCATGGCATCATGATAGGCCACAATAAACCTGTGCAGACTGCTCTTCTTAAAATTACACCACAGATGCGCAGTGTACAGGGGTGTACAGTAAGCCCTAAATAATGCCACCTGCCCACCTTCACATCCGAAATATTCATATTACATATGAAATTTCCTAAGAAGCATATATTACCTTGAGCATATAATTTACGACACTGTCGACTAATATCTTTATCATCACTGAGGTCCTCAGTAAAGAAATGACCAAGATACATGACCTCTGTACAGACATTGAGTTAGGTCCACATAAATACAAATCCGGAAATACCAATTTACGGTGTTCCTTACATCGATAATCAAAACATGACTCTTTTTTCGCATTATATTTGACATTAACTCGGCATCGATCTAATTTATTCGCACAATTATTCTTTCCCTATATTAATAGGGGTTAATCCCCGCCCCGCCCCCCCCCAAAAAAAAAAGGGGGGAAGGGTAAGTGTATGAAAAATGCTTATGCTGTGAAATCAGGAAAATTATCATGTCTGAACTGAGGATGTTGAGTCAAAATATGGTGAGTACGGCGGTAGAGATCGATGAGTACCACTGATTCCTGTTTTAATTACTCTCTTCTTCACGAAAGCCAAGTTATTATCATATTTATAACTTTCCTCTCTCGCTCGTGACCTCTCTTATCCTTTTCCCTTTCTCTCTCTCCGAATTTCTCTCGATCTCCGTTCAATCTCCATTTGCTACCTTGCTCTCTTCCTCCTCTCTCACTCTCTAAAATAAAATAATTGTGATTATTATCATATATTATATTTTCGTGATCTCTCTTCTCCTTCTAACACTCCATTTTCTTCTTCATCTTCTTCTCTTCTCCCCTTCTAGTCCAAATCTGACTTGTTTAATTATGATCTCAACCACACCAACGCAATATGCGACCTCCCCCTATACTTACTTGCTGCCAGCCGAAGATGGTGTGGTCATTAAATTAGGACGCCCGGCGAAAAAAAGTTCTTCGGCTGGGCTGGTGAGTATAATTTTAATAACGCCATCTTCGGCGGCTTGACCATCCCTCGTTGACCAGGGGCGGCAATCCCGGGGGACGGGGGGGGGGGAGGGGGGGGGGGGACACATCCCCCTCAATTTTGTAGGGGGTCGTCCGTCCCCCCCTCAAAATGAGAAAAAGTGAAGAAGAAAAATATGTAAAGCAAATAATAATAATAATGCGAAAATCTTCTCACTCGGAAGCTACGCATAATATCCTTCAAAATGTATCAGTAAATATCGAGAAAATTTAAGTGTGAAAAAAGTAAATTGGTTGTTTTAAAATATAGTTTTGGTAAGGAATGTAATTTTCTAATACAACAAAACTTCAAAAACCTTTGAGGGGGTAGTCACTTTCGTCATCTTCACCCCTCTCAATGACTATGCTCCATCGCACTTGCGTACTGATGGGGGGGGGGGGGGGGGCTTTTGGGGCAGTTCCCCCTTAATGAAATTTAAACGTGGTTTATTTCTAATTCGATACCAGTGATTTACAGATGTCCCCCTGGACCCCAGCAAGGGTCCTAAGGCGGGCCCCTGGTTGTCATCTGACCGTAATTAAATGCCTTAAACGCCTGAGCTTCCAGGGCTTTGCCCCCTGTACCCCACCAAGGGCCCTAAGGAGGCCACTGGAGGCTCATCTGATCGTAATTTAATGCCCAAAACCCCTGAGCTTCTGGGGGCTCCGCCCTCTAGACCCAAGTGACCTGCATGCCAGTGTCACACATAAGGTTTCAAAATATGCTCTTCTGACCGTGATTAAATGCCTATATCCCTGAGTTTCCGTGGGCTCCGCCCCCAGTATGCTCATCTGGCCTTAAAGTTGATATTCATTTGAAAGCACAAATATGGCAAATAATATATCAATGGAAAGCGAAAAGCATCTATATTACCATGATATTCACTAGCTATCATATCAATATATTTAAATCCCTCGAAAACACAATTTAGAAACACTTCTCAGGTTCTTAGAACACGGAAGTTGACTTATAGCGTGAGACGCTTTTTTTTGTGTCGTAGTTATATGGACCCAGCTGGCGCGCCGTAAACAGTACAGCTACATACAACGCGCAAAACAACATCCTTTACCAATATATTCCGTCCAATTTTACATGTTTTTTTCTTCACATTAACGTATGCAAAGAAACATGACACGAATATAGAATAACAAGATTAATGTTTTTTTGTTTGGATATTCCTCATCGGTTTTGTAAACCTGTTAAATTAGCGTTAAATTAGACCATAGCTTCGACGAAGTTGTTGATCTCGACAGGCGGACCTGGTCGATGATGCATGTACATATAAGCTCAAATTTGTAAATTAAAACGAACGAGTTGAAGTTACAAGCTGAATGAGTACCATAACAAAAAAACCTAACTTGAATCTAATTTATTATACATACATGAAATGGCATTTCGAAAGTAAAAAAAAGTGACCGGTTTGTTAACAGATCAGCATAATTAGATTTCACGCATTGAAGCTATGAGTATATTTGTTTGTTTGATTGATTTTATTGAGTATAGACCGCCGCACCGAAGTCTTTTTCAACGCAGTGCCAGTGATTTACCGTGATTTCCGATACAGATATGTTGAAAGAACTGTTATCTTACATGATTTTAAATGAAGGATACAATTAATTCATAAGAAATATGAATAAGAAATAAATTAAAGTACAAGAATAAAAACTGAACTGAAGAATGCACTGCACTGATCTTCGCAGCGGCAGATAGCCTTGCGGTGCCCCCTTTGCTGGCCGGTCTCGTCGCGTCAGCTACTAGGCTAGGCCTAGCCGGCCGCGCATATTTTTTTTACACAACTGTTTAGCCATTTTCGCGAAAAAATTCCAAGAAGTGCTCTGGTGAAAGAGTCTAAGTCGTCAGCATACTTTATATGTGGAAGCACGTACACCCAGGGAAGAATAGATGATAGAAAGGGGAAAACAAGGATAGAGTGAGAGGATGGAGAAGGAAAAACATGGAAATACATAAGGAAAGAGAAGAGGATAAGTCAAAGGAAGAACATAGAAACACATAATTGAAGAGCTAAGAGGATCATAGATCTAGACTAAGGAACAACAAGGAAAGAAGGAGAAAAGGAATCTAATAATCTATCAAATTAAAACAAAGAAATAGATGACGAAGAAGAAAAGGATAGATTGAAGGAGAAACAAAGAAATACATAAAACAAAAGAGAAGATAATAGATTGAAGGAGAACACAGAAATACATAATGAAAGAGAAGAGAGGATAGATTTAACACGAAACAAATAACGAGTATGTACACATGTATAGCTCCAACAATCCAACAAAACTGCTAATGGTAATGCTAGACTCTGTCTCTAGTCGTTTGCACAGTATATTTGTCTGAAGTGGCTAAACAGTTGTGTAAAAAAAAATATGCGGCCGGCCTTGTTATAAAGCTAAAGGCCCTTTTACACTTTCACGGATCGCATCACGGATCATCCCGGATCGTCGCTCCAGGATCATCCGTGTTATCTCCGGCATTACCGTGTATACACCGGGGAGGCATCCGGCGTGATCCTTGGCGTACCGGCATATCTGGGGAAAAAATTAAACTTGCTTAATTTTTCATCCCGGAGTTCACGGATGAAACAATCCGTCCTCTTCCCTGTAGGCACCGTGTACCTCCGTGTAGCCGCCGAATACATCCGGGACAGTCCGTGTAGACACCGGGAGGTCCGTATTAACACCGGTTTCATCCGGGTTTGAAATTCCGTATATCAAATGAGCGCCTACAAGCTCAAGTCACGCGTCAACATTCCGGAGATATCCAAATAGACAACGTACACCTCCGTGTAAGGACCGTAAAAGTACCCAGTAGCCTCCGTGCTCTTCCTTGAAATCCTTGTTAGCTCCGTATGCGTTTCCGGCGTGGTCCGCGTTGCTACCTTGTCTGTCCGTGGAGACACCGTGCTTGCCCGTGTATACACCTAGTTCGGAACGTATCCACACCGGCATCGAGAAGAAATCGTGGTGTCGCACGCCGGAACACCCCGGATTAAGATCCGGGATGATCCGTGATGCGATCCGTGAAAGTGTAAAAGGGCCTTTAGCTAAGTCGTCAAGTGAATAACACGCGCCAGCGCAGCTGAGCAGTATGTGAGGCTGAGCTGGCTGACGGTGGTATGCTCTGGTATGCTCTGGTATGCTCTGGCAACAATCAGGCAATTATTCATATAGGCCTACCGATATTTTATTATTGGTCATTCTTTTTTCATTGTGAGAGTGCTATTTGTGACTGTGTCTGTGACGTGTAGGTATGCTTGAGCTCCGGCTCTAGCACGGCCGCGGCGGCATCACCAGCAGTAGCATCTGTACCTGCAGCTTGACGAGCACCCTCATTTAAATCGTCATCTATTTCACCTATTTTGCTCTGGTCATCGTCACTACTCATAAAACTATATGAGCTCATACTGTCCTCCGATCATCCTCCTCCTGAAGACTGTCGACTTCAAAATCTAATTCTTAGTCAAGATCGGCCATAATCGTAATATTGAGAGTACATTCGTAGAGACAGCAAAGTGAATTGAAGAAGCACAGCGATGTGTTTTGCACGCAAGCGATCAGTAGTCTTTTGCGCTCGTACTACAGGTCCATATAGTGACGTCACTCGACAACGTGACTCCGGGACCCCAATCAGGGGCGTTTACCGGGGTGGATGTTTATCAACATTGGATTTGCGATTTCTGCGTTCTGTTTGCCTCTTGGACGCTGGAATTAGTCCAATATTGATCTAGACCTATAACCTTTGCATTGATATGAGATTTAACCACATTGATAAGCAATGAATATCAACTTTAATAAATGCCTAAAACCCCTGAGCTTCTTGAGGCTCCGCCCTTTGACACCCGCCGGGGCTTTGCCCCTGGACCCCACGACAATTTACTCTCCACTTTGCTTTGCATTTTTTTACCTGATCGCAAATACTTTAGCCCCCCCCCCCCCCACTTAGAAAAACGTTCCCAGGGCTTGCGTAGCGTGTAAGAGTGGTGGTGATGCGGATTTTTGTCCTTCTGCCCCACCAAACGTTTTCGCTCATTACGCCACTGCTCCCTCGTCCCTCGCATTTCGTCTCCCCGGTCATGAAAAGAAATCGCCGCCCCTGCCTCTTTCACCTGTATCTCGCACCTCCCCCACCCTACCCCCTCTCTTTCTCACTCTCTCACTCTCTCTCTCTCTGTCGCTATCTCTCTCTCTCTCTTTCTCTCTCTTTCTCTCTCTCTCTTTCTCTCTCGCTCTCTCTTTTTTTCTTTCTAAATATTTGTCCGGCTTACTATACATGCATTTTTAAATGGTGATACATCAACTCCAAGTGACTCTGACACCCAAATAACTTTTGAAGAATAGGCCTGTGCCTTTCTCCAAAATAATATACCGTAAACGTTTCCGCTTTACAATCATTGTTATCATTTTGTACAGTCCACTTAAGTGTTCGAATGTTCCCTTTTTCACGATTTGTAATTTGCATTAATTTAGTTAAATCTAGTATTAAAATAAATAAAGTAAAATAAAGATATGAGAGACATCTCCAATATGCTCCGTTCTGGATACCTTGATTTAAATGACATTAGGTTCCAACACCTCAGTCATGTTGTTCCATTATACCCTTTCATCGTCTTTGTTTACAGAGACCCTACTCAATGGCCTAAATGGAGCCTGATTAAGATGAGCTAATATTTCGAAAATATGTTTGAATTTTCCATTAAATTTATAACAAACTTACTTCCAGTCAGCCCAAATCAAAGATAGAAAATGATTGATCACTTCTGCCTCCATAATCAATCTGGATCAAAGTCTCTGTTTATTGTACCTGATTAACGGTCGTTTTTACCATCCAGAGTCCCGTA